>OY735242.1:760188-852688 GCA_963457665.1 Thysanoteuthis rhombus
TTATGTATGTATGCAATTATGTATGTATGCATGAACGTATGCATGTATGTATGTATGTATGTATGTATGTATGCAGGAGAGCTTACACTGTAAACTCTCGTAATGGCGCTTTTGCATAAATAGTACTGGATTTATGTACATTAATTCAAAAACTAAGACAGCACAGTACAAGAGTCAAGGACATCATGGTATCCATTGAAAAGCTCAAATGGCAGTGGGCTGGCCATGTATCACGAATGGTGGACAACTGATGGACATCGTGACTCACGACATGGATCCCCAGAGATCACATGCAGGACCGAAGCCGGCAGAATATCAAATGGAGAGACAAGCTAGACAAATTCAGAAAGTACTGTCTCCGCAACGCCCATGATAGAGAAGTGTGACGAATCTTGGGGAAGGTCTATGTCAGACGACAGATGTTAAAAGACTGATGATGATGAAGTAACACAGGTATCTGAAACAGGATTCTTTTTACACCGTGTACATAGTATAATTACTTTCTGATTCATTCATTTCATTCGCAGATCTATAATCCGTAAATGGGGCATAAGGCAGTGAAAGGTTCACAAAAATTAATTTTCATCCGTTCTCCTGGTTCATCATTATCATTTGTTTTTCTTAAAATCTAACCATTATAACGGCAATACAATATAACATTTCTCATTATCATTAGGTCTTCTTAAAATCTAATCATTATAACGGCAATACAATATAACATTTCTCATTATCATTAGGTCTTCTTAAAATCTAACCATTATAACGGCAATACAATATAACATTTCTCATTATCATTAGGTCTTCTTAAAATCTGACCATTATAACGGCAATACAATATAACATTTCTCATTATCATTAGGTCTTCTTAAAATCTAACCATTATAACGGCAATACAATATAACATTTCTCATTATCATTAGGTCTTCTTAAAATCTAACCATTATAACGGCAATACAATATAACATTTCTCATTATCATTAGGTCTTCTCAAAATCTAACCATTATAACGGCAATACAATATAACATTCCTCATTATCATTAGGTCTTCTTAAAATCTAACCATTATAACGGCAATACAATATAACATTTCTCATTATCATTAGATCTTCTTAAAATCTAACCATTATAACGGCAATACAATATAACATTTCTCATTATCATTAGGTCTTCTTAAAATCTAACCATTATAACGGCAATACAATATAACATTTCTCATTATCATTAGGTCTTCTCAAAATCTAACCATTATAACGGCAATACAATATAATATTTCTCATTATCATTAGGTCTTCTTAAAATCCAATCATTATAACGGCAATACAATATAACATTTCTCATTATCATCAGGTCTTCTTAAAATCCAATCATTATAACGGCAAATGTGATATAACGGTGCTAGAATCCCCAAAGGTGCTGTAATAACGGAAGTCTACTTCACTTTTTAGTTTCTCATCATTAATACACTTGAAAGAAAATATGTCCCTTATAACGGTTAATTCATTATAAAAGCACTCTCAAATCATCGAAAGTGCCGAAATAACGGGAGTTTACTGTATGTACCTACATATGTATGCATAAGTAATAATTATTTTATGAACGTTATGCTTGATAGCCTGGCACTTAGTCTCACACTAATGGCCTTTGTATTCGTTCTTTGGCAGAAGTTCAGTTGGACCGAGGAGACTCTCAACTACAGACTTATTTGGAATTGATAATACATACATTTATCGACATATATATATATATATATATATATATATATATATATATATATATATATATATATATATATATACATATATATATATATATATCTTTAAAGAATATAAATATATTTTTGTATATATCGATTTCTCTCTCTCTCTTCACATATATATATATATATATATATATATATATATATATATATATATATATATATATATATATATATCAAAGTCTGTCTGTCTCTCTGTTCTGCTTTGTAGGCTGCAATCTTGCATGTAGTAAACTGAAATTTTTGAATAGTGTTGCATCTTTTCACAAGAGGGAACATAGACTTATTTTAGTGATAACTACCCCACAAAACGCAAGAGGAATAACTTATTTATTGATTGCTTCATTTTAAAATTTTTTGTTGTAATTGTTTATCCCCAACATAGCATGCTGCCAAAAGACGATTGCCACGTGACTGTTTCTGTTAAGTAACTAACCAGACCTGTCTACGTAAGCTTCGTCCATTCATTCTTCACTTGCAGTCAGACCAGCCAGATGGTATAGACCTTTCTTTTACCGTATCGAGTGCAGTGTCAAAACTGGTCTCCTATTCACTAGTAGTTCAAGGCACCGGATATTTCCAGACAGTCACTCATCTTACTGAGGTTGCTTAACTTAGATTGTGATCGTACAAGTTGTATCCAACATGAATATCTATATTGCTTGTATACTGGTTTAGAAGTCCAGATTTTCATTTTAAACTAAGATGAGAATGCTGTATCAAATAATTCATGGAATAATGGTAATATTCCAGTTAACTTAATTAATATTGTAGTTTAATACAGTTTACGGTTCGAAGTAAAACATAATAAATGGATAACATTAACACATTCTAGAAAATATGGTTATCAGATTTGATTTAATCTTCTTAGGGGTTATAACTGAACATGATATGATGTTTCCTTGCTGAAAAAAAATGGCCAGAAATCAGCTGTTCGACTTATACACAGGTCAGTCAAAAGTAGCCAGTCATTTGCTTATATGAATACAGCGTCGATAGACAAAAAGCATATTATGAGCGATGATACCTGTCGTTTTGAATGAATTACCATAGTTATATTATGAAATACTATGTCGATAGTGAACAGTGCATATTATGTAATACCCATGTTTAATATTGTTGCGGGTTGATTCGTCAATACGGATTAAGATTTCTCTTTTACGACCTGAAAACGTCGATCGATAGGGAGAAGATGGAAGAAATGTAATGTTTCGGTGAGATCTACCATAAACAGTGACTTAGTAAGAAGGGGACATCATTCATAACAACGTTATGGCAAAATAACCGACTCAGCTTATATTCGAGACGGTCGATCTTCTGAAATTCCACGCTAAATTCCGACCTCGTCGTACTCATATCCAAAGATATACAGTAATCAATACAATGATTTAGTACCGAAATCCCTATACAATATATAAATGATATCAGTGAGCTGCCTCTCGGTAAATGTATTACCAAGGATTTTTTAAAAGACATCATGAAGAGTCAGGGAAAAGAGAATAGTCAATGGTCAAAAATTAATGTGAGCATTAGTGACTGAATAGTCTTATTATATCTAATAATATAAATGCATTGCTAATTATTTTGCTCCCAAAATTTGAAACATGAAAGAAAGAAGAAATTGGAGTGAATTCTGAAGAAAAAGTTATTTGAAATATTCAGTAAGGAAAGAGGAAATCAGAATGAGAGCAAACGGTAAAATAAAAACAGAATGTTTATAAAAAGAATTTGCTACAAATATGCATTTCATGGTAAAAAAAACAACTACATTATTATGATACGTACTAAGTTGCTAACGTGATTCTGCGGCGAGTGCGCGCCAGATTATCCATGATTATGTCGTATCTTCATTCAACCAAGTCATTTAACAAAAACGAAAGATGTGTCCTTTGATTACGCGAGCCGTGACCCTCGTTGCTGAGTATTGCAATGAAGGAAAAAGATTGGAATCGATAATTTCCATCTGAGTTTCGACCGTTATCTGAAAATGGTCGGAAGTTTTAACTGCCAAAACGTCGTGACTGTAACAAACAAGATGAAAGCACCAGTGCATAACAAAAATAAGAATGACTTAGTTAGGAAGAAGAAAAATTTATAAAATCGACTAGAATGAAGAAATAAACGAATGAAAGGATGGAAATAAAGAAATAAGAAATGAATAAAAACCAATTAAAACTAGCGTTCCTAGGGAAATTATAAATCACTATTACCAATGCTTCTTTTCACCTTGTAAAATAAAAGGCGGTGGTGATAAATTAGGTTACTCTTATGAAGATGTTACCATTATGAATTCATCATTAAAAAGAAAAAATGGGTCAGGTTATTCACTACATAGAAACCGTCATAAGACTCATTTTTAAAGCAACATATTGTGTTGGGGGTGACCAATCACAAAAATAGAAAACGAGATGATCAATGAAAAAGTTACTTCTCTAGCATTTTGTTATGCAATGATCATTAAAAAAGTCTTCCTTTTCAAAAACAAAACAGCAAAAACAAAACGTTGATGTTGCCATACACAAAGTAAGTGATCTGTTTATGATAAACTTGCATTGTAAATCGAACTTTTCACTAAAAACCTACAGAGGGGTAGGGGATTTTCAGACAGCAAAAAATATTTTCCATACTTTTTTCTTCGGATGTGTATGTGTATGGGGAAAATTTCAAATTCTTCTTAGAACGGTTAGGGCTGAGTGAAATCAGGATATAAGTACACATAATTATAGCAACAGTGTTTAAAGCGGTCTACTGAATGCAGCAGTGAATACCAATTTACAAGAAAAAAACAAAAACATGTCGAATGAAGGAATTAAAAATGGAAAAATGATGGAAGAGAAAGTAAGAGAGAGAAAATAGGTAAAAAAGACGTTAAAATGTACAAAATGTTACATCATGGAAATTTGGTAGAAGTTTTCTAAGAAGTTTATTTGGGTGTCTAATCTTTTACATTACATCACAAGTTTCAATGTAAATTTTTTTTTGTATAATTTCCATTCCAGCAACTTGGTCTCTTTTTCCCCACCCTAAACAACTCTCCCCCGTTCTGTCTGGATGAAAGTCCGGTTTTTTGTTCAAGAAGACAGAATTCAAAGAACAAGGAAGATTTAAAAGTAGAATTGAAAGAGAAAAGATAATATGTATCCCTTCGTGAAAACGTCTAAAAATACACTTTAAATCATACACACACACACACACACATACATACATACATACATACATATATATATATATATATATATATATGTGTGTGTGTGTGTGTGTGTGTGTGTGTGTGTGTGTGTATGTATGAGTGCAGGTGTTGTGTATTCTTATATGCGTGTGTGTATGTATACATTTCTCTTCTTCCCTCTCTTTATGTATGTGTGTGTGTATGTGTGTGTGCGTGCGTGTGTGTGTATACATACATTGAACATATTAACAAACAATCGAAAATTATATATATACATATATATATGTGTGTGTGTATGTGTGTGTGTATACATACATTGAACATATTAATAAACAATAGAAAACGATATATATATATATATATATATATTTTTTAATATGTGTGTGTGTGTGTGTGTGTGTGTGTGTGAAGGTAGGTTGATTTTGGAACAGGTCTCGATTGTTCAGATTTGATATAATGAAAACTGACCAAACCATTTTATTCTTAGTTTTATCGTCATTTCAGGAAACTACTTCAAACAGTGGAATATTTTATCATGTTTCACTCATGATGGCAAAAGCTGGAAATCTTTGTCCTGACGTCGATTTTTATCATATCAATCTCTTAATACCTAGACTTATTCAAAGTTGATTAAAAAAAAGAAGTGAAATTCCAACCAATCAAGGTTGGTTAGCGAAACTTACAGAATTGCCGCAACCTTTGAAACGTGTTTATTATGTATGAATGCGCCTATTAATACAAGATGATATTAATAAAAATCATAGATAATATCAAACCGAGGTAATCATTCAATGTGGCTTCCATTGTTTTCAATTACATGGTGCAGTCTATTGGTTCAGGTCTGGTCGGGAGAGAGCCAAAAATCGGGAAGGTTATCTTTGCAGAACTTCTCATCTTCCCTTTGCTGGGTGACAAGGAGCAACATCCTGGGCCCACACATAATTGCCCATTAAGTATTCGACCTTGAGCCATTGCAAGACATAGAACTTATTGTAAACCTCATCACACTTCTTTTTCTCTAAGATTGAAAAAAAAATAAATAGGGACACCTTTTTTTCCTCTCCAGGGCCAGGAAGCCCCAAACCCGGACCTAGACTGGATTTTTGATCCTGGAAATACCCATGACATCAACCGTTGACTCCACAAGGTACCAGCCATTTCTGTGAAGATCTTCCCATCGGAGGAAATTCTAACTTGAGACCGATGATTTATTTGGTACCTTAGCTCTTTCTTGAACCTTTCCAGCTTCTTGACCTTCATTGATTCTAAGCGCTGGCATCCAGGTCTATGATTAAAGGCCAAAGACGTCATGCTAAGCTGTCCTGACAGTGTTGCAATCCACGGTCAGCTCAGCATCTATCATGCGAATGAATGTTGTTGCAATTTTAGTCTTGAGGGCGTTAATGAAATACCGATTCCGCATCTTGTCGATTCCATTGCCACCAAGTTCCCTCTGGATGCCGCTGCCAAGGTCTATGGTCTCGACGTTGTACACAGTGTGCAACAACACACCAGCCCTTATGATCGAATTTTCACAAAGCCAAGTCTAACACACTTTGACGTTTGTCCTCCTGTGAAGCCATTTTCCTGGAAATAAATGTGTATCATCAGCTAATAGTATAAATATCAATAAGTTTAGCACGCACTGAATTTGATGTAGTTGTTGGTTGGAAATTCAAGTTTGAATACTTTTGCATATATATATATATATATATATATATATATATATATATATATATATATATATATATATATATATATATATATATATATATTCGTTTTACACAATTGCAAAGTGCATTAAAAGTATAAAACAAATTTGTTATAGGAAAACATCTCATACTTTACTCATTTGATCATATACATATATATATATATATATATATATATATATATATATATATATATATATATATATATAAAGAACGTTCCAGATTTAAACACTAAACATAAGATATTTTTTGTGTCATTTCAGTCACTAATTCCCCATTATCTGTCAATGCAATTTATGTAATTTTCTCCAGCGTTTTTTCCCTGTTTCACGTATACTTGTTTAACATGGAACAATGTATAAATTGTTTCGTGTTTAGATCATCAGTTGTTTGCCATGTAACAGTTTCGGGTATTTAAAAAACAAAACAGTTATATCAACATGGCACCCCAGCGGTGTTGATCAAACACTTCCTCCTTGCAATTTAGTTTATGTCATACATGTTGTCCGTCATTTTATAAAAGGTATTACGTCTATTGTATATTGATATCATTCCGTACTACGTATTCATTTTTTAAAAAGGGCTTTTTACGTGGGTTACCCCCAAAGCATATTTAACGATGATGGATCAGTAAGTATAGCAATACACGTGACTTGTTGTTTTTGTCGTATGTTCACTTATGAGAGTATTGAATCTGTGTGTCAGTTTTGATCTCAGAATTCATGCAAACTAACTTATCATATCACCTTTAGGAATACTAATTACACAGAAAAAACTACAACAGGTTGATTCCTACCAACATATCCGACCAATGAATTTGACGATTTCTTTCACTAATCTTAAAGTTCATCTTTCCATCCTCAAACTTCCATCAAATTTTTTAAAACACTTTTAATAATCAAAAATATCCATGGTTGAAACAAAACAACCACTTTCCGGTTGGTAATAAGACTCCAATGGGCGATTTCAATCAGACAAATAGACCAGTGTGAAAGGTCATTATATTGACTGAGACCACAGAAAAGGGAAAACATTTGGCTCTGGTCCATCTATCTATCTATCTATCTATCTATCCATCTATCTATCTATCTATCTATCTATCTATCTTAATCTGTTCCTATCATATATCTGAGTTGGTTCATATTTATCCATCTACTTACCTATCTATCTCATTCTATTCATATTTATCCATTTATCTATCAATACATATCAGTGTCTTCATATCATGCCATCTATCTATCTATCTATCTATCTCAGTCTGCTCCTATCTATCTATCTCAGTCAGTTCATATCTATCTATCTATCTATCTATCTATCTATCTATCTATCTATTTATCTATCTGTTTATATCTACGTATCTATCAAATGTATGTGTATTTGTATGTATCTATTTTCTCACCTTTTCAAGATATGCAGCATCAATTAAACTCTTGCCAAGGATCGACCTACCCCCTCCCTCTTTTCTCCAATTTTTCTGTTCTATGATCTCCTGTGTAGTTACTGAACTTATCAAAGATAAGTCCGGCACAAGGCAAAACATTTTCGTGAGATCTTTGCGTTTGCCAAAGGCACAGTAGCCCGAAAACTCAACTACCCTGGTGAAATTTTGGGTTACCAAACTAACTGAAGACTCAAACTGCCACAGAACTATCAACATTGATTTCCTCAGTTTTTAAATTGGTCTTGCTTGCTGTCTAAGCATGTATATGTCACGCAAATAAGCCTAACCGATGAAGCTTGGGGACTGAAAAGTTTAAATATTTACTTCTTATTAAGTGTAGAAAAACGGTTTTAGTGATCCTGGCCAATGAACGCCGAGAGAAGTAACTTATTATTTGATTACCCAAATCATCAATTTTTGTAATTGATTGCCCCAAACACGGTATACTGCTAAGAACTGTTGGTCACGTTGTGGTTCCTATCGAGTAACTATCCATCATTTATAAGCTTCGAAGATTTGTTGCCCTATATCAAAGTAGTAACTGCCACTACTGAGAGATGGAACCGCCGTAGTCCCTTATTTCGTTCACAAGTCACTATCCTTTATTTCAAAATTACGGAAAGTTTTGCATTATCCCACTCTTACAAACGAACTCATACTGCCATAGTTTTGAACTGTATCTGTGAGCATCGGTTCCTTATCTCCCTTAATTTTGTGAATTTTTACGCGAGAGGTGCTGTAAAACGAGTATTCATAGGATATTTCTTAGGTCTTGGATCTATAAAAAATAGGTACAACGCTTGTCGGTATGCATTGAAGCTGCAGCTACCTCCCCAAAACGGAAGATGCTTTCTCTGAAAAATAAAAATTAAGAATGTATCGACCCAACGTGAATGATAGTAATAATGATAGAAAACGTACCAACCTGGAGTCTTGAGATAGAAAACAACAATAATAAGATGGAGTCGAGCTCTTAATGAAATAATCATCCATATAAATGGAAGACATGGTGTAATCTTTTTGTGTCTAACAATTTCTGATGAGTGCAAAGGTACTACATTTTGATCCCAAACGCACCGCACAGATACTTTGGTCCTAGGCATGTGTTCCGATCTATACGTAAAAAGACCCGCCATTTTGGTGGAATTAAGATGTTGAAGACAAAGACACAATAATCAAAATGAAAGACACGGGACTTGAGAAAGTATACCACTACATCTACTTAGGACAACGAATCTCAATGGAATCCCCAAAAGAAGGAGAAATCAAGCGAACAATCACTTTTAGTTAGCAAGCTTTCAGCTGGGCAAGCTCAACCTAACAGGAAAAAAAAAATTCTGTTAGTGCTAAAAAAAAAAAAAGGTATATAACCGAAGCATACCCCTGATAGTCAGCTATGGATCTGAAACATGAACCCCAACCAAAAGATTGATCCTGAATGCAACGTGCACGAGAGAGAATCATGCTCAGCATAACATGGAGAGATCACAAAACAGTACAATCCACTAGAAGAAAAACAGGAGTCCAATATATCTTAGAATCAATAAGAAAACTGGAATTCCGAAGGGCTGGTCATGTTGCAAGTTTGACACACAACCGCTGGCCGACAAAATACAAGATACTGGGATGAACTAGCTAAGTTCAGAAATACTGGCCCCATGACGCCCATCGTAGAGAGGTTTGTTGAATCTTGGGTAGGTCTACGTCCAACAAAGGACGCTAAAAGGATAATGATGATGATGATGATGATGATGATGATGATGAGGGTGCCAGTAGTGAAAATAAAAAGGTTTCTCAACCTTGGGTGTTGTGATGAAAGCCAACAATAATAAGATGGAGTAAAGCTTGCAATAGAAATTCCCTAATGAAAATTTCTCCTGATAGTCACGTTTAGAGCTGGAACTTCGAATCTAACCAAAATATTTATTCTGAAACTGAGAATCATGGAACGGACACGGAGCAATCACTTGATAGCGATGTGTATTATAGGAAAGCCAGGAGTCAGAGACATTGAATACACCCTCTGAACTCGAATTACAATCAGCTGGCCATATTGCAAGAATGTAAGACAATTGCTGAGCATTACAATTCACGAAGTGAACCTTAATAGATCATATGTAGAACTGTGACCAGTTGAAGATAAGATAGCGTGACAATTTACGCAGGTTTAGGGGATATTTGTGGTGCGACGCCCGTGATAGAGGGATCTAACGAATTTTGAGGAAGGTCTGCCCAACGACAGACGTTACAAGGCATTTTCAATATATTTTCATATTCGAATCATTAATAATGCACTTAGATTACACTTATAATAGCTCTATTCTTTAACTAATACTTGCATCAACTCCAGACTACAGACAATCGCTCACAACTTACAGATCTTACAAGTTATGTAAATTTTTGGTCATCATCATCATCATGAATAAGAAGCTAGAAATAAGGATGAAAGTGAAATAAAATAGTCAAAATTAATAACAAAAATTCTGTTTTACAACACTAATAAGACTATTTGATATAGTCAGTACTTCAGAACATAGTATTTTTGTCATTCATTTTGACTATTTTTTTCTACCTTCATCATAATTTTTAGTTGCTTTCTATTCTTAACATGTATACAAAGCGCTCAGATATAAATAGTTGGCCCACGGTGAGAATCGAACTCATACCTTTCAACTAGAGGTTGTTCATTATACATGGATCGCTTTAACCATTCGGCCGAGGAGCTTATAATATGAACAGCGCCTGATTTTACACCTCAAACATAAGTCCTTACACCCAATTTTCGACGCTTGCAGGTCTTTACATTTGAGAGTTAGTAGTCTTTGATACAAGGATATCAAATCACCGTAAATATGGCAACCACTAGACCAATCAGGCGAGTGGGCTACCGATTCTTCTCTCTTTGCATCTGTGTGTGTGTGTATGTGTGCATGTATGTGTGCATGTATGTGCGTGTATGGGTGTTCCTGATCACACTTGATAATGTGCATGTGAACCCCAATGAAAAACATCAAAATAAGGCTATTTCGATTATTAAAAAAAGCTTTTCAGGGTCTCTTTGGTTGTTTTAGGCCAACGATTCCCAAATCTTTCATTGTTTTTTTTTCAGATAATTTTAGATAAAATATCTATTTTCAAGAACTTTTTATCAGATAATTTTAGATGAAACATCTTTTTATGAGCTTTTTTTCGGATAATTTTAGATAAAATATCTATTTTCAAGAACTTTTTATCAATTAATTTTAGATGAAACATCTTTTTATGAGCTTTTTTTCGGATAATTTTAGATAAAATTTCTATTTTCAAGAACTTTTTATCAGATAATTTTAGATGAAACATCTTTTTATGAGCTTTTTTTCGGATAATTTTAGATAAAATATCTATTTTCAAGAACTTTTTATCAGATAATTTTAGATGAAACATCTTTTTATGAGCTTTTTTTCGGATAATTTTAGATAAAATATCTATTTTCAAGAACTTTTTATCAGATAATTTTAGATGAAACATCTTTTTATGAGCTTTTTTTCGGATAATTTTAGATAAAATATCTATTTTCAAGAACTTTTTATCAGATAATTTTAGATGAAACATCTTTTTATGAGCTTTTTTTCGGATAATTTTAGATAAAATATCTATTTTCAAGAACTTTTTATCAGATAATTTTAGATGAAACATCTTTTTATGAGCTTTTTTTCGGATAATTTTAGATAAAATATCTATTTTCAAGAATTTTTTATCAGATAATTTTAGATGAAACATCTTTTTATGAACTTTTTTCAGATAATTTTAGATAAAAAATCTATTTTTGAAAACTTTTTTCAAATAATTTTAAGTAAAAGATCTATTTTAGGAACTTTTTTCAGATTGCTGGGAAGCAATTTGCCCCGGGGTAGCATTGTCCCATAGCACTACAAGGGACAGGTCAGACTCAACAACCAAAATTGCGTCGGTTAGAGCTATTTTTGACGGGTTGCTCCATTTATCCCCACGTAAAGCCTTGACCTTGTGTTGCATTTTGCTGTGGTGTGAATAATTGCATGCTCAACCACACATTTTTCTGTCCTTTTTCAGTTAGGATTAAAGTATAGTATCTGTTCCACAGTATAGCCCGAAATATGGTACTGACATTTGCCTGCCGAATGGGCCAGAGATTGTGTTGTGGTGAACATCAAAGCCTGAATGCGCAGGTACAATGCGTTAGCCAATGAGGGTACACCGTGGCTGTGCATTGTTAAGCGTATAGGAAACCTTTGGATTCGTCCTTGGGCCCTCCACTCTTACTTGGCCTAGATGCAGGGAAGTAGTTTGGCCCGGGGCAGCACTATCCCACTGCACTTAAAGGGATAGGTTGGGTTCGTCCTGACACTTTCATGACTGCCGTTGCTTTAGCAACAAAAGTTACTTCGGCTAGAGCTATTTCTGATGGGGTATTCCTTTTTTCCCCACGTAAAGCCTTGACCTTATGTCGCATTTTGCTCTGGTGGGAGAGTGAATGTTCAACCTCACATGAAGAGACCACAAGACAGCACGATAAGAAGACCAGAATCAGGGACATCAAAGAATACATTGAAAAACTAAAATGGCAACGGGCTGGCCATGTTGCAAGAATGGCAGGCCATCGAACTCACGACATGGATCCCCAGAGATTCCATGCGCAACCGAGACCGGCAGAGTATTAGATGGAGAGACGAGCTAGACAAATTCAGGAAGTACGGGCTCTGCAACGCCCTCGATAGGGAAATGTAGCGAATCCCAAGGAAGGTCTATATCCAACGACGGACGTTAAGAGACTGATTATGATTATGATGATGATTTTGGATAATTTTTCATTATATTTTTTTTAATAATCAGATAATCAATTCTTTTACACGCGCGGGCTGCTACGATTCATTCATGCAAGGTACGGATATATACAAGTTTGACTTCATCTTTAATTTCAATTCATTCTTATTATTGAATGAACGATTGTAAATTGTATCACGTTGTGAGGGAAAGCAAGTAAATATTATGAATGAAGATAGAAAAAAAAAGAAGAAATAAATCATTTCGAAAAAAAAAAAGAAAAAACCCAATATTGACCTAGAGTGTTGTGATAAAAAATAAGTTATTCTCTATAGAACTTCAGCTGTTGCTAACTTCGAGTGAAGGCAAGTACTTATAAAATATACGAAACCCACTGCGTGTTATCTACCGACTCACACACAGGAAAGAAAACGTAGGAAAAGAAATGTATCACAGAAACATAATGAATATAAGTCAAAGTCCATTTGTTTTGTTAGCTTTTCCTGTGGAAGCAATGTAAATTGTAATTAAAGCTTTTTTTCTTGTAAAGAATTTATGAGTTTTATTATTGTTTGTTTATTTCACTTTGAGAAAATTTCCTGTTTGGGGATTTCTATACCACGCATGGTCGATCGTTTTTCCGGTTCAGTAATTCTTCCGACCTGAATGCAAAACCATTTAAAGCTTGAAATTTAGTAAATGAATGGAAGAGAGAATATATGAGAATCGATAAACCCCCATGTGCATATATATGTGTATACATACATACATACATATATATATATTTATTTATATATATATATATATATATATATATATATATATATATGAACAATAGGGATATATATATATGTGTGTGTGAGTGTGTGTGTGGTTGTGTGTGTGTGTATATATATATATATATATATATGTGTGTGCGTATAAGAGAGATATAGATAGATGGACAGATCGATAGATAGTGAGGGAGAAAAGAGAGAGTGTGTGTGTATATCCATGTGTTGAATTATGTTGATGCCACAATTTTCAGAATTAGAAACCTTTAACGAAAACTGTCACCAAGACTGTTCAGATAGGCTTCTTCCTCTTTTCAAAAGCTGGTGTAGCTTGCCGCCTTTGTGCGTGAGTACGCATGTATGTTCGCATGTATTGCGCGTGCAGAATGCACTAATGAAGTGACAGGGTTCCAGTTTGTGATGTAAGTTTATGCTAAATTAGTCTGCAGTTTATCCCAGCTTGTTTTTTTTTCGAAAATCAGATTTTTTTTTCATAGTGATTACTACTCCGTGAAAGGTGGAAGAAACGGTTTATTCATTGATCATCTGCTTTTTGAAATGTATTTGTTGATCTCCCTCAACACGGCATGCATCAAAAAGCCGTGGGTCACGTGACAGTTTCCGTTGAGTCTCTGTACGTGTGTGTGTGTATGTGCCTGAATGTGTGTTGACAGATGTGCAATTTGGATGCACTTGCTTCCAGAATCTTCGAAAGAATCTCGTCACGTGAAGAGGTTCAGTCTCCTGGCGCGTCCCTGGACATATACTGTCGCTCATAAATGAATACACCCCTACAACTCTTTATATAAAAAGTTGATATCCTTCTAAATCGAATATATTTTTGTAAGGGTGTACTCATTTTTGTACGACGACATATTTATTATATCGTCAATAAAGTTTCGAGGCCGTAGAGTTTGATAATAAATAATACCAAGAGAAAATTCCGTAAGTCCTAGAAAAAAAAGGGGTATACAACCAAAACATCCTCTCGATAGTCACCTATAGAGTGGAAATATAGAATCCAACCAAAAGACTGACCATCAAACTGGGAACCATGTACAAGAAAGAATCATGTTCAACCTCACATAGAGAGATCACCAAACAGCACATATCATTACAGAAAAGACAGGAATCAGAGACATCTTAGTATCCATTAAAAAACTCAGATGGCAGTGGGCTGGTTACGTCGCAAGAATATCAGACAACTGCTGGGCATCATGACTCAAAACGTGGATTCTAAGAGATCTTATACGAAACTTTGGCTGGAAAATATATGATGGTATGACAGACAAGTTAAAAAGAGATTGCCCCACGACGACAATGATAGAGAGGACTGGTGAATACCGGGGGAGGTCTGTGTCGAACAACGGACGTTAGAATGATGATGATGATGATGATGATGATGATGATGATGATGATGATGATGATGATGATGATGATGATGATGATTGGCTTAGAAGAATATTACCATCCTCTAAAAAACGTGGTAGGGTGTACTCATTTACGGACGGCACTTTACTTTTTCAGTCTTTAGTCTTAATGACCTAAATGTTGAGAGAAATACGTGAAATGTCGAACAATAATTATTATTACCTTTGGCGACAACTGTGTCTATCTGTACACTTGATATCTCCAAAACTTCTGAATGAATTCCAATAGTATTTTGTCAAAAGGTGACTATAAGCCAAGGAAGAAGTGATTAAATTTGGGGAACCGATCGTGTAGAGCTTTTTCCTTTGCATAATAGCATTATATCCAACCGACGTAATTTCTCCAAAAGGTCCAAAAGAATTCATGTGAAAGAATTAGCATTGGGCTATTAAGGAACTAGTTAAATTTGAGAGCAGACCCCTATATCTTTTACAGTCCCCTCCCCCTGCAGCATCTTAGCTATATATGATCTGATTTTCATTCAGTTCTTTGTGGCAATGATGCTTGCAGAGTTTTTTTTAGTTTTTATTCGTGAAATACCCGTTACTTTGCCCTCTGTACACTCAGGAGTGGGAATGCAAAGAACTAAAATCAGAAAAAAAACCTCATGAGAGAGCATGGGACGACAAATCCGTATTTGATTGAATAAATCGATCCATACTTTCACATTTCGTAATGCCGACTCAGAGGGACCTAGTTTAGTTCCACGTGCAGCCAAGAACAGAACAGACTGAGCAGTCAGCGAACACACGTACTCACACATAGAACTTGGTTAGCTCTTATTCTTATATTAGCATTACCCATTTCATGTCTTCTTATATGACAGACAGAGTGACATTTGGCAAATTATAATGTAGATTTTTGACAAGTATTAGTTAATCTGAAAGAAATCGGTCCGGTGGATAACACATAGGAGGAAGTATTCCCTCCCTGAATTCCATGATAGTTTGTTGCATGGCATCTCCAATGAGAGAACACGAATTTTTCTTGCTGCAGAATAACCAGTCGACTTCCTTGTTCCATAGACCGGATTACAGCAATGCAACGCAAAGAAGATCTTTTGTAATCCTATCAGACACAGAGAGGAACTTTTATCCCACAAATAAATTCTGTTCTTAAACTCAGTTTCAAGTCTGGAGTAAACTATTTCATCTATCGTACCATGGGCAAGAGAAAATCCTCTCCAAGTTTAGACAGGTGAAAGTAACATTCCTCTACTGTGATTTGAAAGCACAGTCAACTGAATGATTGACGGTTCTCTCACTGACGGAGATAAATTGACAAGTATACAAAGGTTTTTAGGTGGTGCAAAATTTTAGAATTGCCGTAATTAGAACATAAAAAATTGTGTTTTTTTTAATTCATTTATAATATATACAATATGAAATTTACACTAATTATCTTCATTAGGAATAGAGACAGAAGCAGAGCTTGACACCCAAAACTTTAAACTCGCCACCGCAGACAGAATTATTTAGATTGAGGTGTTGAAGACTATTCTAGATCTGGTACAGAGTTTTTTTTCATTTGGGATTCTGGAAAATTGAAAAAAAAAAGGTGTGGGGTTTGATGGAAGATGATCAGCTAAATCCAATAAACATATTGAAGAAAAAATAAGAGAAGCATATCAGATGCTTTGTAAAATACGATGCACATCCCAAACATATGGACATCATTATATTCAAATTACTATACCAAAACCTGCTCGGAAGAATATGTAAGCAAGTTAACATTCAATTTCACGAATCTCATATTACTGCCTCGTTTGCTTGCGCCTGATTGGTTGAATTAAAACTTGAGGGCCTCTTTTTCATTGTTTTTTATTTCTATGAACCCGGGTGATTTTTTTCTTTAACACGAGAGCAGCGGGGCTATGTTCACGATTCATGAAAAGAGGACATCGATTGTAATATTTGTAAATGTACTATCTATTCACGATAATATCCAGGTTGTATAAACGATAACATCGACCGACTTTTTTTTCTAAAATCAGTTCAATGGGGATAAGTTTACGATTTATGAAGAGAAGACATCTATTGTGAAATTTGAAAAGGTCCTACTCATTTTAGGTAAGATTTAGTTTACAATACAAGATAAGATATAGCAAGTAAAACTACACACCTATTTGTGCAAGTGTTTCAGCTCTATTTTTTGTTGAGAGTTTTTTTTTTTACCTTTCTTTTCAAAAGGGTTCGATGTTTTTTTTTAAATCGTGGAAAATAATTTTAAATAAAAATGTTTTTTTTTGTACAATATTCAATTCAATTACCGAACGAGCGTTTGTATTTTGTACAAAAACGATCGTACATCAAAAAATGTCGTTTTCTTCAAAAATCTTATACACGATAAATACTATGGATTTTACATCTCATATTATTGGTGGGACCTGTACGTGTGATTCATACATGCATAGCTAGACAGACCAGTTTAAAACTGAAGAAACCTTTCTCGATATTGACAGTTTCTGTTGGTGATCTGTGAACTGAATGTCGTGCAAACTTTTGCTATCAAATGTGAGCGTTAAACATGAGTGTACAAGAAGTTAACGGGGAAAATATCTGCAAATGCACACGCGTGTAGGCGTATATGTTGACTGTGACGGCAATTCTGCCAATAATATCGATTTAAAGACAGACTTTAAAAGATGAGTGAAGACAGAAATAAACAATTGGATATAACTGAAAAATGCTGCATGAAAATATTAATGTAAGACTAGAAAGAGATTGAAGTTTGGAGTATGTTATTGGAATGAGGGGCTACGAATGAACAAGATAAATGCCTAGATGTGCGCGAGGATAACGTATATATATATATATATATATATATATATATATATATATATATATAAAAATAAAGTACGGATTTGCAACACAAACACGTTTATGTTTCTGCTCTCTTTGGGCTTCTCTAAAGGAAGATTTGACTGAAGTAGCTTAAACAGGCCTGAAGCATAAACATGTTTGCGTAGCAAATCTTCACTTCATCATATATATATATATATATATATATATATATATATATATATATATATATATATATACAACACATTTAACCCACAATGCATAGCTCCTGATAGTGGACTCTGGTTCCACATGGCAACTTTCAACACATACTCACACAGCACACACCACTGAAGATAGGAAGAATCCCGAAACATGTGTAGACAATTCACATCTAAGGATTAATAAACCTTACCTCTAAACACTTTACTCCCGAGTCTGTCTCACCCTTTACAGTACACATTATATATATATATATATATATATATATATATATATATATATATATATATATATATATATATATATATATATATACATATATATATATATATATATATATATATATATATATATATATATTAGGGCCTAGTTTAATTCAACTTTATGTTTAATGTTGAATGTATCGAACACTTTATGAAATAAACCTGTATTATATCGGAAATTGTATTGTATTATATCTATATCATATTGTATTCCTGATTCGTGTGTGTGTATATATATACATGTGTGTGTATATATATATATATATATATATATATATATATATATATATATATATATATATATATATATATATATATATATATATATATATATCAGGCAGTTGTTAGCCCAGTAATCTCTATAATGTCATTATTCAAAATGCATAAACATTGGAATCTTCCTAAGATCAAGAGAAAAACTATAAATCTAAATTTTGGAGAAGACAGTAAATGTCTAGATTTTCTCACACAAAACTCGTGGGCAGAAAGAACGGTGAGATCGATATATCAAATGTGCATCCATTGTGTATACACGCACGTGCACACACACACACACACACGCACGTATATATGTATATTTATATATATATATATATATATATATATATATATATATATATATATATATATATCAGCTGGGATACCCATCGTTGTTTTGGGAAAACCAAATTTCAAGAAAAACAAGACATTGAACAATTTTTTGTTTTTTTCTTAGCCAACAAAATAAATTATTTACAGAGATCTAAATCTTTTTTTTTCAATCAGTGCTGTTTAGCCACTGTTGTAGATTGATGGCCTTTCTTAAGTTATGATAGAAGAATCGACAGCAATTTAAAATGAGGATTAATAGTAAAAAATATTTATAATTCTGTACAATGCTCCACACAACAAAAGAAAGAGTATAATTTCATCACAAAAATCGGCTTGATTTAGTCGTAACACAGTTATGTTTCATTAAACTTCGTCCCTGAGACATTCCTTACTCACTCAATTTCTGTCATCGAGAAAAAAGAGTAGAGGGAGAAACAGAAACATCCACGTGTCACTTTCATTAATGCAATCAACTGTTTCATTACAAAGATTGAAAAAAAAACAATGGATGATCAAGAAACACGTTTGAGATGAGAATCAATGACGATTTTTATTGATTCCCCATACTGAATATTAGGTCAATCGACTGTGTAGTTGTTGCAGCGATGAGGCATAAACAAATAAACAAAAAGGCTTATCCACAAAAAAGATTGTTGCTATAATTGATTGTTATTTTGAAGTATTCTTTCTATCTATTCTAATGAGCGTCCATCAATTTCATTATTTCTTTTAGTTGTGTTTATAATGTAATTGGTATTTCGATTTAGTTTATATTAATCAAATCGTATGAATGAAGTTTTCTATCCTTACTAAAACACTAGGACAACAAACAGTGAAAACTCTAACGATTAGATTATTATTAACAAAATCAAAACACTAATTAGACTATAGGCACAACTAAAAGAAACGATAGAAATAAATGAACCCCTTATCAAAATAGATGAACACATAGAAAAATTAAAATTGTTACACTTGATAATTATTAACCAATATCATAGTTTATTATCGCTGGATTGTGAAATATCTACGGTTAAAAGTAAGTCTGATGCAGACACCCCGAACAAGAAAAACGTACTTTCAAACTGGGCGATTGCAAAGTTATTTACTGATACACACATTGACAATGAAGCATCTCTTATCATTCAACAAATCTTAGAGGATTGGATTTATTGTTCCTTAATCCAGTTCTTTTGAACAACCATAGCCATCAAAGGTGGTAAAGGCTTATCCCGTTCTTATATGTACCTCCTTTTGTGTATTCCAGTGATCTTGGTCATTCCGTTTCCTCTACAGACTTGGAAACTTTCATCAGTACTCCACTAGGCCCTTACTTAAAAATGTTTGTTTGGATTACAATAAATCCCAAACTTGAAAACGTATTCCGAGGGGGGAATTAAAAAAGAAAGAAAGAAATGTTCTCACTAATCATCATCATCATCATCATCATCATCATCATCATCATCATCATCATCATCATCATCATCATCATCATCATCATCATCATCATCATCATCATCATCATCATCATCCTTTCAACGTCCGTCGTTGGACATAGACCTTCCCCAGGATTTGCCGCACTTCTCTATTATAGGCGTTACGGGGCTAGTACTTTCTGAATTTGTCTAGCTCGCCTCTACATCTAATATTCGGCCGGCCTCGGTTGCGCACGTGATCTAGGGCGATCCATGTCATGAGCCGCGATATCCATTGGTTGTCCACCATTCATGCAACATGGCCAGCCCTCTGCTATTTGAGATTTTTAATGAATTCTAGGATATCCCTGACTCCTGTCTTTTCCCGGATGTAATGTGCTGTCTTTTGGTCTCTCCATGTGAGGCTCAGCATAATTCTTCAAGAAATAAACGTTTGATTTTTTAGCCCTTTTGCTCCAATAGTGCAGCCTGTACGTGTGATACTTACATACATACTCGTAGAAGAATAATGACTTAACGAAAAACTTAGATAAAATGTTGTACCAATTTCAATTATCCATAAAACATTTATCCGGATAATAACTATCCTCTAACGTCAGATTAAACGTTTTAGTAAAACATTTCGAACGCAAAGAATTCAATTATTCGTACAAATCATCGAAGGATAATGACCCATCAAGAACTTCGTATGATAGGTTCAAGTATTAAATACATTTAGAAAACAAAGAAATAATTCAATTATCCGGACAATACTTCAAAGGATAAAGACTTCTCCCAAACCTTAGAAGAAACATTGTATCAAGAATATTAGGAATGAGTTTAATAAACCGGGCAGCTTTTACAAGAATAACCATTCTTTTTCTTCGATTTCTTTAAAAAGACTTTTTTTTTTTTTAATGTTCGGGGTCTTGAATTATCAATGACATTTAGGTTATCCATGTTAACTACATTTCTTAGGTTTTCGAGAGGAAAACATTTGTGATGTCATAAATAGAATTCATTGTGACCATTTTTATTCTTCGATGGATTCATTTTGAGTTTTGACGCGACGGTTGTTCAGTTATTGACTGTGGAGGAAAGTCTGTCTGTTTTGCATTTGTTTTCATTGATTTTACTTTACTTTATAATTATTTCATCCACCTATTCTCCCTCTTTGTCTATTCTTCTACGTATTTTTCTATTAATCCCCGCAAGCATATATACATACATACTCACACACACACACACACATACGTATATATATTTGTCTATTGATCCCCTCAACATACATACGTAGACATATATATATGTGTATGTAATTTTGTGCGTGTGTGTGTGTGTGCGTATGTGTGTATGTTTATATGTATACATATTTATATATACATGGATTTATTTATATCTCTTTATATATGTATGTACATGAATATATGTATATATACGTAAATAAACATGTGTTATTAGGAAATAGACATATGATATCATAGTATTTTAAATATATATATATATATATATATATATATATATATATGTATACACACGCATACATATTTGTATACATATATATAAATATATATACATGTATCTCTCTCTCTATATATATATATGTGTATGTATATGTATGTGTACTCATTTATTGAAAATAAAAATGTATCTTTTTTCTATACATCTAGTTCATCTGTCTTTTTCTTTTTCTCTTTATCTCTCTTTCACTCTCTCACTCTCTCTTTCTCTCTTTCTTTCTCCCTATATATAGATATATTTATCTCTCTCTCTTACCCCCCCTCTCTCTATCCATATGTATGTGTATGTATATATATATATATATATATATATATATATATAAATATATATATATATATATATATATATATGTATTATTTTAAAAATCTGTTCTCTGTCTATCTATTTATCCGTCTATTTGTTTGTTTATCTATCCATACATCTATCCATACACCTATATATCTATAAGTATATCTCTCCGTCTGTCTGTTTATCTGTCTGTACCGATGAAGATAGCTATGAATTGAACGAGACAAATGCACATACAGACTTTCATTTACTTACTTTCTAATAAAACACTTTATTCAATAATCAAAACAATTCATAAAGATTTATGATTTCAATTACAATTTGATTGATTTGTCATTTGCAGATCTTTGATCTTTTACCTTCTACGCCAGTGGGTCTTAACCTTTTATGACCATGTCCCCCAACCCTTGACGGTTGGACCTTGCTTCTACACAACCTTTAGTTGTTAAACTTTGTCTCAGTCCCCGTTACATATTCAACTAAATGATTAGTTCGAAATTGGTCTTGATTGAATTCAAATGTATTACCTTCATCTCAATATTATTAAAAGACTTTTCAATAAGATTTCCGAAATAATTCGAGAACTTCTCTCTTTTTTTTCATAATGGTTTGCATCCCGTGAGAGGGCACCCTGTTTAAAAACCACTACTTTACTCCGTTGAAAGATAACATTAGGATATTCAATTTCAATGCCATTTCAGAAATATAACCATTCCTGCGCTTCTAGAGAATGCTGCGTCAGTATTTGGTTGTTTGATTTATTATAAACTGGATAATCTTCAACAAGCTTATCAATCATTGAAAATGATTCAGTTTTTAATTGAGCATACCCGTATTCAGATCCTCAGATCGTGCAATGTGTGGCACATCTACTACATACACAGAGGTACCCGGATTCAATTCCTTATGGAAAATTCATCCTTAAGACGAATTTCACCATAAAGTCAGCAGCTAATTGAGTTCACTCTAAGCTGTCTGATAAGGGTGGAATTTTCATTTTGCTGGAGAAGTACCCTGACAAGAGTTGGTCAATGAAACTCGTGGGAATAAAGTCCTAGTCTCGACCAAACTAGAAACTTGCAAAGGTCAGCGACCTGACGCATGCAATCAAAACCGGAACAATAATCTGAATAAAACAATGGTGTCTATTTCTCTATTTGGGAGATTTTTTTATAGGTATTCTTAGCTGAATTTTTCGCTGATATTTTATGGGTTCTGGTAACGACAATTTTTTCCAGCTGAAATGATACGAAATCATCTCGATGGGACATTATAGTCAGAAACAAAAACACAACAGAAAACCAAAAAGATACAAAAAAAAAAATATCTAAGCAAAATTGTTTTATATTTTTTCGTGTATTATCCAAGAAAAATATGATTACAGAACTATTCACGAGTGTCATGTGGGATTAATGTCTAGATAAAATATAAGGGTCTAAACAATAATTACAATGGAAAGAGAAGAAGAGGGGGAAGAAAGATCAAAACAGTTCTGGTTAGTCACTCGATAGAAACCATCACGTTACCTACGTCTTCTGGCAGCATGCATTGTTGGGGATGATCAATAAAAAAATTGGAAAAAATGGGATGATCGATAAATTGGTTACTTTACTCGTCACCTGTTTTGGGCATAGATCACTAAAACGTCTGAATTTTTGAAAAAAGCAAAAAATAAATGAATAAAGAGGCACGAGCGAAGTGACCAATTTAAAATAAACTTATATTGCAAATTGAACCCCAAACTAAACCATACATTTGGAGGGGGATTTAAAAAAAAAGAAAAAGTTTTGACTACATATAATAGGGAGTAAATGTTTAAATTTTCAGCCCTCTAGCTCTACTGATACTGCCTGTACGCGTGATACATTAGCACGTTCATAGCCAGTCAACCAGACCAATTTGAAAACTGAATTAAACCTAGGTTGAATGTTCTTACTGTCAGTTTCTAGAAGAAAAAGAAGAAGAAGAAGAAGAAGAAGAAGAAGAAAAAAAGAAGAAGAAGAAGAAGAAGAAGAAGAAGAAGAAGAAGAAGAAGAAAAAGAAGAAAAAGAATAAGTAGAAAAAGAAGAAGGAGAAGGAGGACAAGAATTAGAACGTCTCTTCACGAACTGTGTATTTAATATAGTTATAATATTTAGTACAAAAAATAAACTCAATAATCCAGAAATCTTCCAAAAAGATCACGACTGTTCACGGATTTTGGATGGATTATTGTAGTAAGAAAATCGAAAATACACACAGAAAAGAAAACAATTCAATAACCTCTTATGAGGGTGTAGACTCATCAATACTCCAAACAAAACGAAATCTGTCAAAAAATGAATTCAATAATCCGCTTAACTCTCAGAAAAATAATGACTTTTCAAAAAGCTTGGATGTAAAGTTTTGAAAAGAACATCGGGAACGCAATGGTTAACTTCAAAAATACAGAAAAATCCTTGAAAAATAAACACTGTACAAAAACCTGGGAAGAAATTCTGTAATAATTTCAATTATCCATAAAACATTTATCCAAATAATAACTATCCTCTAACGTCAGATTAAACGTTTTAGTAAAACATTTCGAATGCAAAGAATTCAATTATTCGGACAAATCATCGAAGGATAATGACCCATCAAGAACTTCGTATGATAGGTTCAAGTATCAAATACATTTAGAAAACAAAGAAATAATTCAATTATCCGGACAATACTTCAAAGGATAAAGACTTCTCCCAAACCTTAGAAGAAACATTGTATCAAGAATATTAGGAATGAGTTTAATAAACCGGGCAGCTTTTACAAGAATAACCATTCTTTTACATCGATTTCTTTCGATATTGTATTACGGTTGTCATGGTTGGACTCTCAAATCTCATGAGTAACATCGTACTATCGCATATTTAGATGATATCTGGAATGGTTGTAGTGTAAGTGAACCAAATATTCAATGGTATAATAAAAATGCACAACTTGGTATAATTGATCTAGAAGTGGTCAGCATGAAAAGGAAGCTCTATCATTGTTAATTTTCATTAAGTAATCCCCAGCTGCGTCTTGTAGAATTTTGTTCGTATATTTCTGTTTCGTCGTTTGTGTAGTGACGAGAGCATTAGTTATCAAACCTTATTGTATGACGGCACACTAACAAATATATTTGACTTACGCAGCACACCGACTATAAAAAGAAAATCAATAATACATTATTTTATTTTTTTTATTGGTAGTCAATGGATAAAACTTTCATGTAAGCCACAATCTGATATACGTGCGTTATATCCAGCTGTCGCTGAAAAGATTTACATCTTATATCTAGTGATAAAACCATTAGATTTGCAACTCTGAGACCGAAGGGGTATAGACATTATACCCGTACTAGACAAGTTTGAAACTCGAAATTCATGTTCGAATAATTTGAAAATGTGACGTGGTACACTCTTGAGATAAATGAGGCTCACTACTGTGTCATGGATCCCAGTTTGAGAACCATTCGACAAGAGACCCAACTTTTCTCGCACATCAGTTTTGAAGGCAATAGAAATCAAGTCTGGTTAGTCACTCGATAGAACCGTCATGCCACCAATGTATTTTGGCAACATGTCGAGTTGGGGATAATTAACTGAGAATTAGAAAGAAACCCGATGTGATCAATGAATGAGATACTTCTTTCACACTTTGTTCGGTAGGAGTAACCAAAAATTCTGAATTTTCAAAGATACAAACGTGAATGCTGCCGACCACAAACTGAAGGAACATTTTAGCATGAACATACATTGCAAATTTAACCTCAAATAAAACAACTACCGGAGGGGGGGTTTAAATAACAGCTTTTCTAGACATGTTAAAGGTTGAATCTTGAAATGTTCAGCCCTCTAGCTCTATTGGTGCGACGTGTTATATGATGAGTACGTAGCCAGCTAGCCATACATGCTGGGGGAACTTATACAGATAGTTTTGGCTGAAGGTTTCTAACCAGGGCTATACGGTCTTTCAAGGACAGTGACTTTGAAAGGATTTTCATGAACTTGACCAAACATCAAAATTATTGCCCCCCACTAAATGAAGCAGGTGGCGAAGAGTAGTATCCATCTTCTGCAAAATAAGGGTCCTAACTCACAGATAGAACCGAGTTGCTCTTAATCACAATAAAACGAATTTTTTTTTCATTCAGTTACCCATTGCGAGATGAAAGCCCTGACCCACAGATAGAACTGGGTTGCCTCAATCACAATAAAACGGAAGTTATACCGTGTTAGCCACGGAAATGCAATGACAGAAATTGAAGCCAGTCTCTGTATGATGTGTGAGGGATGGGATGAGAGTACATAACGTCCCAATGGGACCAACTCGGTTGAATGAAAGTGAAAGAAATTGGGGAAAAAAAAAACATTACAAAACGTAAAATGCAGAACATTCGGCGATCGGTGAAAACAAAATAGCGTGAAACCTGTCAATGAAGTAACACGAAATAGGAAAAACAAAACAGGTCTTGTTAGTCGCTCAATAAAAACCATTACGTGACCAACGTCTTTTGGCAGCATGCTGTGTTGGGGGTGATCAACTAAAACTGGTAAAAAGGGTATATCAATGGATCAGTTCCTGTTTATCGCCTTTTTTGGATAGTGATCACTAAAAACATGCGCTGAGGGTGAATTTGAATAGAGAACAAGGGAAGTTCTCTAGCTACCATGTTGCTGCCTGTCAGCGTGTTTCATACATTGCCAGCCAACGAGAGAGACAAGCCAACTCGGAGGAACTCATGTTGAAGGTTTTGCTGACAGTTTTGTTTGACTGTTTCTGATACATGAGAAAAAAAAAGAAAGATTTCATTATACTTTCTTTTGTACCCATTATCTTTGAGTGTGCGTGTGCGAAAGAGCCCCGGATAATCCAACCATTTTCCATTGGCCAATTGCTGCCCACTTTCTGGAATGATCTTCATCGGAAATGATTCGAACGATAATAAAATGTTCGGAGAATAGATAAATAAATACATGAATGAATAAATAGATAAGAATTTAGTATTGGATCTCAAAAAAAAAATTATTTGGGCTTGATTGGTTACATCGTTTCTAAGAGAAGGGGCTTAACACGTGGAACAAAGAAATAAACGAATTTTCTTCTGAATATTTACAATTGAATATAAAACGTCAATCTTCCAATGCTTCTGGAGTCTTTTTCAAGTTCTATTCCGTTTAATGCTTGATTAAAAAATTAACAAACCGGACTGCTACAGAGTCGAGTTTCACCCCTAAGTCTATTCCAACTGGATATGATTATTGTAATTTTTGTATTGTATTTACATATATAATAAATAAAAAAATATTGATTTTTTTATATGTTTGTATTTATTTATTACAATGAAATAAGACCTTGTGAGTCTGAAAGATTTTGTAGATATGCCAGTCTTGTCAGTTCATCTCAGTTGGTAAGATACAAGCCTCCCAATCATTTGGTTGAGATTTCAAATCACGGTAAGAAAATGTCCCTTCCAAAAATGTACTATTATTGGTCATTATAATGAAATAAGCACTTGTGAGTTTCTAATACGAACTCTGGCAGCCAGCACAAGATTTGTTAATATAGCTTAGTCGATAAGAAACGTGCAATTGTGGGTTCTTACTCCCTAAAATGCTGTTCTTGTTACGACAGAGAAAATTTAGACAGGATTTGACAATCAAATATTGGTTTATTTTGTTAAGCATCAAATATCGTTAGGGAAAAAATTATGTGAGTTTGAGATATCAATTCAAGGTTCTGATTCTTGAATATAGTTAGAAGTGATACAGATGAAACTTTAAATGAAGTGATCTTATTTTTCTCCAGAAGAGGTGGAACATCATGATGTAGAGCTTTTTAGAAGATTTTCAACGTCTATAAGGGTCAAGGGTGCCTTGCAAAGACTAAGTTTGATAAACAGCGTTTCAATTTATATTTAAAAAGATGAGGAAAGGTTTCTAATATGTTTAGTGTTTAGAACTGTAAAGTTTTCTAAACTCTCTCCCCCCTCTCTCTCTACATATATATATATATATATATATATATATATATATATATATATATATATATATGTATATATATATATATAAATATATATATATAAATATATATATATATATATATATATAGTGATCTCTTAAGGTCAAGTCAATGTCAATCATTTTTTCTCTGGTCAGCTAAATTTTTGTATTCTCAACTGTAATGCAGATGGCTGCTTGATAAGACTCTGCATTTGTGTTTGAGGATGATCATTGGATTGGCGGTGCTGACCTCTAGTGACCTTAATTTATGGTCGGGGGAATTTTTGCAATCTCAAATCTAACGATAAACGGCAGCAAATTTATGTATGTTAGTAACATGCCCCCAAAATGAACATACGCTATGTGGTGCTGACTCTTGGTGATCTGTGAAGGTCATTTTGAGGCCAGGTCACTTTTGGCATTTTCAAACTTGGGCAGATGGCAGCACTCTCAAAGCTGCAAATTTATGTACAATGGTAATTTGGGTCTAGCATAAAAATAAGATTGGTCCTACAAAACACCAGTAACCTATAAAAGTCAAATCATGGCAAGTTTATCAGTGAAATTCCTTTATTTTCTTCCATAGAAATACTTTCTAACCTTTTTAAATGAAATCTTTGAATACATACATACATACATATATATATACATATATATATATATATATATATATATATATATATATATATATATATATATATATATATATATGTATATATATATATATATATATATATATATATATATATATATATATATATATATATATATATATATATATATATTTATTGTCCAATCGAAAATAGCACTTACCTTTCCGAAAGAACAGAAATTTTTTTTCTTTATTTCTCATCATAAAAGAATATTCATTCAATAATTCGTCATAGGCTTATATTCTTATGCATAACTCTTTATAGATCGGTATGGGTCCCACTGACGAAGCCCAAATTTCATGATATATTGAACAATCTTTCTGTTCAGATGGCTCAGGGTTCCTACCCCCCAAATCAACATGTATGGCCTTTTATTTAGCGTAACCATTCATATGTGTCTAAAAAGAAAATATATTGATACTTTTTAGTATTGTTTGTGCCATTTTCCTTATATCTAGAACTTTTAAAGATACTTCTTTAATATACATTCATTTATTTTTATTTTTATCATGTGCTCAGAGTATTATCCGCTCATCCCAATTTTAATTTTCGTCTTAGCTTCCACTCGATTATGATAAAGATCGCCATACTAGAGTCAATAGTTGGATTTAGATTGTTATAGCAGGGACTCAGGGCTTTCAAAAAAAAAAATTCCATTTCCGACATTTCATCGGAGGGAAGAGCCCATGGTCAATATTTCTCAGACAATGATAACGATTGAAGGTACCGGGCCAGAGCCGAAGAAGAATTACGACAATAATCATAGCTAATATTTGATAATTGACAGGCTACAATAAAGATAACAACGTTATATTCTTCTGTGACCGACAGCTGATCATAATTCGGCTAATAGACACAGGTCAATCGGCAGATAAAAATTCCTGGTTACTACGTGCAGGTTAACAAAATACAGTCAACTAATTACAACTCAGCACAGATTCCTACGTACAGCCTTCACATTTAGAGATAACCTATGAAGCTCCGGTTAAGGAAGAATCATTCAATAAATTTCTCTGGAGATTAGATTCAGAAAAGTGTCAGCCTGGATCCGTTAAGATTAATAGAACAATTTATTTGATATGATGGGTGATTCGTTATTCCATTTTACTACTAAACAAATATGGATCCGTTAAGATGCTATGATGATTCTCACCGTGCACATTTTTTTAGATTATTATTTGCACCATAAATAACCGCATGAATACAGACATTCTGACACAACTAACCAGTCCACAGATTTTTCACCGATAAGAATGCACACATTTCACACGGAAATGTGTCACCTATGTAGATGATTCTACTGAACGCACCAAAATAGAAAAACGCATTTCTCTATAATCATCTGCACAAACTTGCATTTTCTGATAAAATACATTCGTCTGATGCTTTTTACGGGTGTGTTGTTATATCTATCTGCTTGCATCTGATATGTTCATGCGGAATGTTGTTTTTAGTTTTCGTTATTGACTTGATTTTGTAGTTCGGAATAACTTGTCTTATTTACTTACGATAGCACTAACAAGCAGTGCTATTTCATCTCCTTTGGGATTAAAGATGTGTCTTATAATTTACAACATGATCTTCCAGGTTTATTTACATATTTTCCCAGCAAATACAAATGTATAAATAGAGAAAGATTCCATCCTAAACGAGTGTTTCACACGAAACAGATTTAAATTTGTAATATGCATCGTTAATCTAAAGTTAATAGAACTAAGGTAAGTCCGTTCAAAAAGTGCATGCTTGGAAGGTCGGACTCTCGGTGTGTGGAACAACCTGTCATGATGTTTAAGTAATATAGAATACTTACATAGGTGGACATCGGATTATAAATATAGTTTGTTTTTATTTAATACTTAAGTCCGAGAAAATAGAAGGGGGCAAAAATTGTTAAAAGAGGATGGCTCAAGTTAAATTGGTGCGTATGCTTTGCGATTGTATTTGATTTAAATCTGTGTCAATGTTTTGTTGAATTCCAGTTAAAATTTGAAACCCAAATTAAAGTTTGAATAAGTTTCCAACTTATATCCATGAATTGCCGTCCAGAGAGGAATCAATCTTTAGAATGTTGGAAAAATTGAGGGTGGTTAAAGAAGTACAAATTGGAGCTATAAAGGAGAGCATACTATCTCCTTCTCTTCTCTCTTATACCCGGGACAATGAAATTTCTTTGCCCGTTTTCTGCAGTTCAAACCCCTCACGCAAAAGCGCTGTTGTGTCATCGGTGTCAACTACACTTGCGATCACGTAAAATCCAGAATACCCGTTAGACAGCAGACATGGATATTGACCCACGGTGGATCAAGAATCGAAACCGGGTAACGAATCTTGCCAATGTCCAAACAGGAAATGGTCAACGCACGTCCATACAACGACCCTCTCTTCCCATCCGGTCCCATTGGCAATGTACTCTACCGGAAGTACCTACTGACCGGAAATGCTCCGTCATCTGCTTGCATTCCTGCAGAAGCTTTCATCCTGGAAGCAATCCAGAATGGTGGCGACTCTAATTGAAGCGGACAATGTCCAACGTTTGGCCAGAGGGTGGCCGAAGAGGGAGGTTTGCTCACCAGTCAGCAAATCCAGTTGAGAGTCCTCATTCCATTCGGCAAATGTTTCCGGTAGAGTACAGTCGAATCATGTTTGACGCAACGATTTTCGTAAGATCACCAAAGTTAAGCAATATCAAGTCTGGTCATTACTTGGATGGTTGAACAATCTGGGAATACCTGTTACCGTAAGTAACCAGTGATCAATTCCCCACAAGATCACACGAGGGTAGTGGAAAACTGTACATTCATCATCATCATCACCATCATCAGTCTTTTAACGTCCTTCGTTGGACATAGACCTTCCCCAGGAATTGCCACATTTCTCTATCATAGGCGTCGCAGAGCCTGTACTTTCTGAATTTGTCTAGCTCGTCTTTCCATCTAATATTCTGCTAGCGTCGGTTGCGCATGTGATCTTGGGGGATCCATTATGCTAAAATATTTGGTCATAAATAATACCTGATAATGTCCATTTTTATCTTGTAATATTCCATTGGAAATAATACAGTCTTGATATGCTTGGTTTAGAAGACATTTAACTTTCTTTAAAAATGTGGAAGGGTTGTAATCATAAATTAACGATACTGTATCAAAAAAACACTACAAATTTTCAGAACAGTCCGCAAAGTCCTCTTTCGGGTTCACCATCGACTACATAATCGACTTTTCCTTAATTTCCTCCATGGTCCAATACCTCTTCAATTTCAGCGGTGAAAAAACAGAATCATCGGGACCGTTAAGGAATTGACAGATTTAGTTGATCTGATGTTTTGCCAGAATAAGAACCATACATTCAACGATTCGCCTATCGTCTATACATCCATATTTATGACGTCCGATTTCAGAGGGATTCTCAACAAAGCAGATGTAGTATTACTGGTTATCGTAGTATTAAAAGGAGAAGCAGAAGTAGGGTGAGGATGGTTTATCCCAAATATGATTATTAACAAACAATTGGCAAGTTTGAATTGAAGAAGGAACACAATTTTCATCAAAAATTTGTTCAGGGGACTCAGTATATGGTTACTTGGTTTCGATAAACAGGCTTTAAAAGTGAACATATAACTTTTTTTAGCTACAAAATTAGCTGGATCTTGGTAGGTTTAGCCGGTTTCAGCCATTTTGTGCACAGTTTTAGCTATCAATAACAAACAATACTTCGCAACACTATGAACAAACAAATGCTTTATACGTCATCTATTGAGCCAAGTCGATGTTCTTGTAATGATGTCACACCTTTTTATGGCATCACATTGCGTATGATTTCATAGCAGCTATTAAATAAAACACAATACATCCTCCTTTCAATTATATGAAAGAACTGGAACCGACCGACCGAAAAGCGTGTACTAAAGATGTGCGAACATATCTAAAAAACAACAAAATACAGAGGACATCGATAATAACTTGCTTTGTCGTTGTGAATGCAACAGCCATACAGTATACAAACTCATTCAAGGGCGTATTACTGCCGACTGAGAAACCCTATGGGACAGTGTCTATCGACACGTGTACAGTAAGTTGTTTTCTGATTGGCTTACAGGTTACATCAAAGCTGAGCATCCAGTTTTCGAGTTATTTAAAATGGCTGGATATTTCCTGGATAGACTTCCTATATACAGAACACCGAATCGATGAAATGGCCTGAGTAGCGAATAAAATTACGTATTTACTCTTATTTATTTATCAAATGAACTTTTGATTGAAAAAATAGTTGTTTCATCCTTGTTTTGATTAAAAAAGCGTTAGATGAAAACAGTACATAAGGAGTTTTAACTTTTGTTCAAATTAAGACTGCGTATTTTTTGTTTAAAAAATACTTTGTTTTAATTCAATCAGACGTTCATTTAATCAAAACAAAGATGAAATAACAGCTTTTTTTTCTATAAATAAGAGTTTGCATAATCAAAAAATAAGGAAATATACAGTTTTATTTGGTAGATAGACAATTTAGCCGATTCGGAGGGGGGACATCTGTATGTATTCTTCTGTATATAAAGTGAAATGAAAAAAGAAGCCGTTCGTTCAAAATTTCTATATATCACTCGAAATTCAGATGCCTAAAAACCTGAATATATTTAACTCTAACAGCAAGTCATCTTAGGTTTGTGACAGATAGTTTTGTAAAATTATAAATTGATAAATATAGGATGAAAAATATTAATTGAAAATAATGTTTGTTTTAAGAATTTGTAGAGTCTAGAATATTGGGGCAGAGTTTAGTGTTGTCAATTTACATTTGATTGAACTATATATATTTTAACGCTCTGCCTTATATCAATATCGTATATGTTGTACATTCCTTGTACTCAATGGACTTGTATATGCACAGTACTTTCTCAAATTTGTTCATGAGTCACTTTTTTCATTCTTATTGATATGTTATTTTCTGTTCCTCGTGGTTGCTCAATCAAGAAAGCTCTTTCTTTAAAAATGGCTATTTTCAGATACGTTCTCATTATTCTGAACTATTGAAGCTGGCTCTTGAATTTCTTTTCAAAAATAAAAAAATCCGGGAAGGGTAGAATTACAAGCATTGTAATCCATTATCTGGACCCCCTTAAAACATGGAGGCGTTTTGAGATTTACCCCCTCCCCTATCACACATTTCCTTTTCCAAAAGTTGGTAAACTTAAAGGGCTGACCGATATTAGTAATGTTTTTCTGGAAAAAAAAACAACCTTCACCAGATGATAAGAATAAGCAGTCTCTGTCATTGTGAATGTAACGGTCACATGATACTCACTTGGACTTAATTTCGTTTCACTGCTAAATGTAAGATTTTGCAGACGGTTGGGAGAGTGTCAGTTCATGCCTGCACAGTAAAGTCCAACCAAGTTCAAGGCTACGAAACTGGTTCTTGAGATATTAAAAATGGATGATTCATTCAAGACAGACCTTATATTCACATTATTCAGTTCTTAGTAAGTAAAATGAAAGGAAGCCAGTCAATTTAATTCTTTTTCTTACAGAATCTCCTATAAATGGGTACACGCTCACCACTTTCCTTCCATAAAAAGTTTATTTTTTCCCTAAATCAAACATTACATGATTTTACTATTTTTAGTGGAACATTACAAAATGTCTGGTATTATTTGTAATAACGTTGTACAACATTAAAACTGTGTTAATAAAAATATGAATATGTTTCCGTCCAAAAATGAGTAAACCCTTACGAAAAACTTATTTTATCAACAAACTGTCCATAAATGATTCTTGTTGAGTTTTGTTTCTATTACAATGTTCAATCAGAAATAATAAAACATTTTGTTTTAGCAGAAACTTAACTTTCAAATAAGAATAAATAAAAAGTAGTAGCTGAGTACTCATTGATGGACAATACTTTATATCTCAACCCAGATTCCCTGAAATGGTCAAAAGACATATCAAAGTAATAAGTACATATTTTAAGCCCTAAATATAAGGTTAGTGCAAAGACAATTGTGGGTTTCATATAAATTATTATTCAACTATGTTCATTGAATATACCATTTAAAGAGTGAATTACGTTCTATTCATTTAAGCTGTTTTCTTTTCACTATTTATCCTGGTTTATTTGAGGCTGTCAAATCCAAATGGTAAAAAGCAAATTTGAGTTATTTTGTCGTAGGAGTACACACAGGACATAAAACAGCGGAAACTGCTCGCAATATCAACCAAGTATTTGAGCACGAAGCGTTCACTGAACGTACAGCTGAACGTTGGTTCGAGAAAAATTCAAAACAGGAATGAGTACCTTGAAGGACGTCTTTGTGATTGACGACGTCCAATCGAGGGTCATCATTGAGGCGGGTCTACGCAAAACACCTCGACAGGTTGCAGAGGAACTAAACGTTTACCATTCAACAACTGTTCGAAAAAAGGGTTGATGTGTCCTGCAATGACTCCGAAGAAACAGCAAAGAAGCTTGTTGTTGCGCAAATGACCCTGCTGGAATTGAATGAACTATGTTACGTTATTCTACCTCACTAAGCTTGCTCAGCAGAGCACTTTTTCAAGCATTTTGAGCACTTTCTGCAAGGGGAAGTCTTCAACAACTGGGCAGCGGCTAGAAATGTCACCCAAAAATTCATTGGTCGGTCCCAGGAACCCTGAATTTTATGGTGTCAGAATGAATGACGATGTTTCTAGTTGACGAAAATGTGCGGTTCTTATTTCGTTTATTTACTATAATTTAAAGCTAAGAATATGGCTTTTAAGTTGATGGTGAGTAACCGCAATTATTATTGCACCAAGCCGATAGTTTCTGCACAGACCTTGTACCAGACTGAAAAGCGACGAAAAAGTGTTTCAAAACAGCTAAAATGGTATTTTTTTCCTGAAAAGGCAGAACAAAAACAATGATGCAATTAGATTCATTTAAATAGCAGCTCTGGTTAGTCTCTCAATAGAAACCGTCATGTGACAAATGTTTTCTGGCAGCGTGCTGTGTTGAGAGTGCTCAATTAAAAAAATGAATAAAGGGATTATCAAAGGATAAGTTACTTCTCCCACCTTTTGCTAGGCAGTGATCACTAAACGTGACTCCAACCGTACTCGAACAAAGGGATTGATTTAGCAAAAGCTTTCACTGCAAATTGAAGTCCCTCTGAAAAAACCTATTGGGGGCAGAATCTTTGACCCCCCCCCCATTTTTAAAAAAGACATCATGAGAACTAAATGTTTGAGTTTTCTACCTTCCCGCTCCATTGGTGAGGCCTCTACACATGATATGTACATATATAGCCAGCCTGTAAGACAACTTTAAAAACTGAAGAAACCTTTGTTGACAGTTATGGTTGACAGTTTTCAATTAAAAAAACAAAGAAGCCAGAACAAAGACCATGACTCGATTAAAAGATCAATTAAATAAATCAATTAGATAAATCAATTAAATAATAATCCGAAAAGTCGTAAATCATGAATGTCAGAAAAGAAAATACAAGCTGACAGACACAATAAAACGTCAGACGAACGCATACGTACACAAATATCATGTACACCTTCATATACACATACACTTACTATGTGCAGACACACCACATACACGCATATGATGCAGAAACGTGTCACATGAACATACCATTTACACGTACGCACTCATTGCGCATACACACGTACCACATGCACACACATATGTCAAATACACGCATATGACGCAGAAACGTGTCACATAAACATATCATTTACACATATACACTCATAGCGCATACACACGTACCACATGCATCCACACACCACATACATACATTCACAAATACCACACATGCATGTATAGATACCAAATACACATAGCACATGCACAAACACACATATCACATACACCTACACGCATGCAAAATATATTCACACACATACCACGTACGCGTACACGCATACAACATACATATGGACATACGATGTATGCATACACATATGCCAAATACACATTATCACAAATACATCAAAACGTACGTACATGCATACAACGTATGCATATACGTACAGTATACGCATGCTACATACGCATGAACACATGCCACATACACACATACACACATACACACATACCAAGTATACATGCACACATACCACGTACACATATCACACGTATACGTACACACATACAACGCATCAGCTGCATATACGTATCATATAAACACACACACACACATAAACACATACCAAATACATACATTTGCACAAACCACGTACACATACACAAATACCAAGTATACATATACACATACCACGTACACATTTATCCACACCACATACACATATCACACATACACACATACCACTATTAGCCAAATACATATATCAAATACAAGTAAACACACACAACCTACACACATACCAGATACGCATACACACATACATATATTCATATATACTACATACACACGCACAAATGCTAGATACACATACCCACATACCACATATACATATCACACATACACACATACGAATACACACATACACATATATCCATCCACACATACAACATCTCAGCCAATCAGATGTCTCCGTATTGGCGCCAAAAGGACCTGACATTATTTCCGATTCATTTCACAGTCGCTCCTTTTCAGAATCAAACTGACCAACAGAAACGGAATGAAAATATTGCAAAAATATCCAACTATTCAAACGTCAATGGCGATCACGAATCGTTCAGTGTGACGGAGAAAGGATACAAAACTTAGTTCATTATCAACTATATTCTTTCTTTTGCCTCTTTCAATTATAATTTTGGGGAGGATTTTCTTCGCGCTTTCACATCTATCCATCTATTTGTCTCTCTGTCAGTCAGCTTCCCCCTCATATCTATCTATGTATCTGTCCATCTCTGCATCTATCTATCTATTGATCTATCCATATATATATCTTTGTCCTTGAATAGATTTCATTAATGATTGATATCTTAAAACGTAAAACGTCCCTAAGAATAAGCATCTCAGATGTGTAATTGAAGACAATCAGTCCATCATTCAATAATCCTTTTAGAGGGTTTGTTGTGCGATTAAACCACCATTATAATCAGAACTCTCCATACTCACTAACCCGTTGAATTTTGTCTGTCACAAAGACAAATTATGGAAATGAAGGGAGATTATTCTCTACAAGCCTGTCTGCTTCAGGGTCAAATCCTACTCCAACTTCTCTTCGGACTGAAGATGATAACAGCAACTTTTTGTATTTTGTATACTTGTATAACAGGAAAGCACCCAGAGAGCTCCTAGCTCTGCCACCGTCATATTTAGGGACGTGATTGTATATAAATCCGTACATAAATCAAATCAGTTTTTCCATAGCCCACTGGACATCCTTCCACACAATCTGATTGAAATTCATTGAGAACTTTGGGAGATATCGTGTTGACAGACATGAAATTTTTACGAAATTATGTGGTTTATACATATAAGTACAACATTGGTGTAGTAAGTGAGCATTAATCCGTTCATAAAATTCAATCATTTTCTCCTCGGATTTACATCGAAATTCCCCGAGGACTTCTGGAGATATCGTGTGGACAGCTATAAGCATGTGTATGTATGAAAAAAAAAAAAAAAACTGGTATAAATAACTTCCAATCAAAATGTAACCACCCTCTCCCTATCCTATTGCCCATCTTTTCATTAAATTTTCTGAAAATCCTTTCAGAGATATCTCGCGGACAGACATGACAAAATACGTTTACCTTTCAAACTTAGTGGACAGAGAGGTAAATGAAGAATGAACCCTTGTATATCTGTAATATGAATTTTCGTAGATATGTATGATTTTTCAGTCTGGCTCAGTCGATCAGAGAGTAGGCTACTAATCACTTGACCATGATTTCAAATCACAGGGGTAAGTGATGATTTTATGAATCTATCTATTTATAAGAATTAAATAAGCCCTTGCGTATATCTTGGTTGAACTCTTACGGATAGGCAAGACTTGTGAACTTGGCTCAGTCGGTAAGAGACCCGACTAGTAAGCTCGGCTACCAAAATTGAGATGATCCCATTAATCTTAATAAGAAGGGTGTAAAATCAATGCATGCTCTCAGTAGTCACTTATGGAGCTGAAACATGGAACCTAACCAACAGATAGACCCGCAAACTGAGAACCATACATCGTGCACATGAAAGAAGCATGTTCAGCCCCACTTTTTTATGGGCTTTTGCAACAAAAGTTGTGCCGGCCGGAACTATTTTTGATGGGTTGCACCATTCTTCCTCACGTTAACTTTGACCCTCTGTCGCATTTTGCTCTGGTAGGAGAGTGAATAAATAGGTGCTCAACCTCACTTGAAGAGACCTCAAGACAGTGCAATACATCCAGGAGAAGATTGGAGTCAGGAACATCATAGAATCCTTTAAAAATCTCAAATGGTGGTGAGCTGGCCATTAAAAACTAAAATGGCAATAGGCTGGGCATGTTGCAAGAATGGCAGACAACCGATGGACATCGCGGCTCACGACATGGATCCCCAGAGATCACATGCCCAATGGAAGCCGGCAGAGTATTAAATGGAGAGACGAACAAGACGAATTCAGGATGTACTGGCTCTGCGACTCCTACAATCGAGAAGTGTGGCAAATCCTGGGGAAAGTCCAGCAATGGACATTGAAAGACTGACGATGACAATAGGTTTTTAGTGGTTTAGGTTCAATTTATAACGTAAACTTATGCTTAATTTGCCTGGGTACCCACTTGGTTTTTTTTTAATTAGAACCTTTTAATGATCCAGCAAAAGGTGAGAGAAGCAAAGTATTCATTGATCACCCCTTATCCCAGTTTTTTGATTCATCAACCCCAACACGATACACTGCCAAAAGTCTATCCTGCCTATGTGGATAAAAAGTTTCAAACTTTGTGTTTACACACTCTGAATAACACAGATTTTTGATACCGTGATTAACATTCCGACTGTTGGATATGAGCAACATACAATGTAATTAATCTAACTGTTAACGTGCTATCATTTGGACCAACGCCAATTCCAGTTTGTAGCGTTGCATTCAACCTAGCATTGCCCGAGTCTTGAAACATTATAAATAAATTTTTGAGAAAATATGTAAAAGAAAAAAGAATATATATAACAAACACACAAACGTACTTTTAATAGCACAGCGTCTGAATTGACGAAAAGGCTCACTCTCATTTCCCCTTACATTAGAAACCGCCAATCAAACCTGTCACCTAAACTTTAAACATTAGTTTCTTCAGTTTTTAGCTGGTCTAGCTGGTTACCCACGTATGTAAGTAAGTATGTATCTCGCGGACGGGCCGCACCAATGAAGCCAGAATAGAACATTTCGATATTTACTCCTTATCATTTCTAGGAAAAAAAAACAAAAACCAAAAACAACAACAAACAAACAAACAAACAAACAAACAAACAGAAAGCAACCCATTTTTTTTTCTATAATCCCATGCCTTGAAAAAAAAAATTCTCCCTAAAAAGGTTTTAATGAAGGAGGGGGTTCAATTTGCAATGTAAGTTCACGCTTGATTGCTCACTGTATCTTTTTTTCTGCCCAGTAGTCTTCGGCCTTTTTTCTCACTTTTCAAAATGATCACTGTCCAACCAAATGCAGAAGAAGTGACTTATCCATCTATAGACCACTTTTCCAATTTTTTCATTTGATCACCCCAAACACAGCATGCTGTCAAAAAAAGAATTGATCTGGTGATGGTTTCAATTGAGCGACTAACCAGACCTGTTTTTATATTTTTATTCGATTACATTTTGTTTTATACTGGAATTTTTCCAATTTCTCAAGTTTTGTTTTCCATTCAACATTTTTTTTTCTTTTTCTTTTTCATGTTCGCTCCTTCGTTTGTTCTTTAATTATAGCGCCATCTTCCAAGAGAGACGTCGGTTGAATTTTCACCATCATCAACGAGAACTCCACAGTGCAGGCATAGAAGGTTGTTATTAAAGGTATACACGGAAAAGAGAAGAAGAGAGAGAAGGAAGAGGAGGAAGAGGAGATGAGGGAGAAGAAAGAAAAAAGTTGAAGAAGAAAAAGGATGGGGGAAGACGTAGAAGAAAGAGAAGAAAAAGAGAATACGAAGAAGGAGGGGAGGAAAAGGAAAAAGACGAAAAAGTAGAAGAGAAAGAACGAGGGGGGAAGGAAAAAAAGAAGAAGAAAAAAAGAAGAAAAAGAAGAAGGAGAAGAAGAAAAAGAAGAAGAAAAAATAGAGTAAGCGACAAAAAATATTAAAAATTTAGTGAATAATAATGATAATAATAATAATAAAAATAATAATAATAAGAAGAAGAAGAAGAAGAAGGAGTGGGAGGAGGGTAGAAAAAGAAAAAGAAGAGGAAGGAGGAGGGGAGAAGGAGAAAAAAAAGAAGAAGAAGGGAGGGAGAAGGAAAAGAAACAGGAAAGTGATTAAGCTGAATGCTAAGAAGAAAAATGAAAATATAATCGATGTAATTATAATGTGTGGAAGAGGAAAAAAGAACAAGAGAAAAAGGAAAAAAACAGGAAAGAAGGAAAAAAGAGAAACACAGAAAAAAGGTAGAGAATAAGAAACATTAGAAGAGATAGAAAATGTAAATATGAGATTGAGAGCAAGTCAAATATATGTATATATATATATATATATATATATATATATATATATATATATATATATACATATATATATATATATATATATATATATATATAATACAAATCAGGAATGCAATATAATATGATATAGTATAATGCAATATCCAGTGTACGATGGATTTAGCTCGTAAAGTGCTCATTACATTCAACATTGAACATAAAGTTGATTTAGAGTAGAGCTTCGAATATAATGGATGGTCCTAAAACCTAGAAAAATAGACACCTTTCAAATATGTCCTAAATAGGAATGAAAAAATAAACCAAATCATTCGCCTGAAGAAGCCCAAACAGAGCAGAAACATAAACGTTTTCGTGAGGCAAATCTTCGTTTCATTACATATGTATAGATAGATAGATACAGAGAGAGAGAGAGAGAGAGAGAGAGAGAGAGAGAGAGAGAGAGAGAGAGAAAATATGAAAGAAAGAGAGAGAAAGGGGGAAGGATGTTGGAAAAGAGAAAGATAACAAAAATAAAAGAAAAAAAGAGAAAGGAGACATTGAGGTCGAAAGTAATGAAGCATAGAGAAAATTAAAAAAAGACAAAAAAAACCCCCCAAAAAACAAAACCCTAAGCCCGAATGCTGCACGTCAACTTCTTTTCTGGTAGCAAATGGATACTGCAACTTCTGTATAATATATCTAACATATCATCATCATCATCTGTCTTTTAACGTCCGTCGTTGGACATAGACTTTCCCCAGGATTAACCACACTTCTCTATCATGGGAGTCGTAGAGCCAGTACTTTCTGAACTTGTCTAGCTCGTCTCTCCATCTAATATTCTGCCAGACTCGGTTGCGTATGTGATCTCTGGGGATCCATGTCGTGAGTCATGATGTCCATCGGTTGTCTGCCATTCTTGCAACATGGCCAGCCCATCACCATTTGAGATTTTTAATGGATTCTATGATTTCTCTGACTCTTGTCTTTTCTCGGATGTACCGTGCTCTCTTGTGGTCTCTCCATGTGAGGCCCAGCATAATTCTTTCATGTGCACGTTGCAAGGTTTTCAATTTGCAGATCCGTCTCTTGGTTAGGTTTCATGTTTCAGCTCCATAAGTGACTATTGGGAGGATGAATTGGTTATACGCCCTTCTTTTTAGGATTAATGGGATCTTAGAAAAACTTTTAAGAATCATCAGAAGAATGTCTTTATTCATTAGTAGGAATCGAACACATGCGTATCCCTATGATGGATTTAAGACTTGTCAAATTAGCTCAATCAGTTGGACAGCCTCCTGGCAATCGATTGTTTGGGAGTTTGAATTAAAGTTAGGGGATGTTGGTTTTATATTTCGGTTTACACTCCTTTTGGTGAAAATTGTTCCAGTTGTTACGGTAGGGAAACAAAGTCAACAAACACCTTTGTACAAACTGCTACTGGGTCAAACTTTTTTCTATCCCAATTGAAAATGATTAAAGTTATTATCACACCATTTTTATTACATATGTAGTGGATAAATTCATATGCCTATAGGATATACCACTTTAGCTTAGTTGGTAAGAAATAAGTATTTGTAATTCGTTTGTCTGTACGCGTATATGCGACTATACACGCATACACACACACACACACACACACACACACACACACACGCACACACACATATATATATGTATTTATGTATTTGAGAAATGGACATATTTGGTCCGACAGAGTGAATTATAAATAGGGTTATATTATATAGAATCTTATCTGAAATGATTTCCCGTCGTTACAGGGTTAATACATCATTCAATTTAGACAACAGAAACAGAATAGATAATTAAAGGAATAAATATATATATATATATATATATATATATATATATATATATATATATATATATATATATATATATATATATATGTGTGTGTGTGTGTGTGTGTGTGTGTGTGTTGTATGTGTTTTTTTAAAACCTGTCATTAAATGGAGCAGACGAAGTTTGTCTATTCCATTTTTACGTTAACTTTTCCTGTTGGCGGATAAGTTGTTTTCAAAATTCTTTTTTCGCTTCGAGGGAAAGTTGACTAAAAAATCAGATCACAGATCTTGTGTTTTATCCAATGATATAAGTTTAAAAGAAAAATGCTGCTTAAATACAATCTATCCTAGCATAAAGACACACAAGCGCTCACACATAGATATATATTATTGAGAAATGGATCTGTGAATACGTATGTATATTATTTCACATGTATATATATAGACATATATATGCATATAAAATGTATTTATCCATGTATATGTTGGTATAAAGATGCATATATATTTGTACATTTACGTGTATATATACATTCGTGTATACATATAAATATATAAGCATACATATATATTTGTACATACATGTCTTACAGTCGGCATATATGTACTGATATACTCCTATTTATGCACACATAAATTTTCACATATTTTTGATGGATGCAAACAGACAAAAACAAAGCTGAACTGGTCGATATAGATAACTACCATGATTTACTTACAAAAAGATTGACAATTTCGACTCATTCTGTACATCTATCGATCTATCTATCATATCTATTTTCATATCTATCTCAATATATATATATATATATATATATATATATATATATATATATATATATATGTATATATATATGTATACATATATATCAATTGGTTCATATCCATGTCTCTATCTCAGATCTATCTATCTATCTCCTGGAGACTATTAATCAAAACAGTTAACAGATTATTTCAGTTTTTAAGTCAGTCTAGCTTGAAGGATATATATGTATCACGTGTGCAGGAGGCATCAATTGGGCTACAAAGTTAAAATTTCCAATATTTACTCTTCATCATGCCTGGAATACGTTTTTTTTTCAAAATTCTACCCAAAAAAAGGTTTTTAGTGTGCTCAATTTATGATTGGAGTTTATGCTAAAATGGTCCCCAGTTTATGTCCGGCTGCGTGCACGCTTGCTTTTTTCCGAAAATTCAGACTTATGCCCATCAAAAAACTCATTCATTATCATCATTTTTCTCCTAAATTTTTATTGACCATCCCCAACACGGCATGAATGCCAAAAGACGTTGTTCCATGACAGCTTCTATTGAGTGACTAACCAGACCTATATATCTATTCATCTCTCTATCTATCATAGAACCACTGTTATTGGGGCCAATCTGATATTTCTTGTTTATGGTTGTGGCCTTGTGCCAGACAAGGTGAAACAGGAAGAAAACACCCCCTCATCTCCACTCAACCCTTCTTGCTTCGTTCAACTGAATATTTTTTGGTTTTGACAAACTGACACCTGAGTTAAAATGTGTCCAAACTTGCCAAATTCAAGATGTCTGAGGGCTGCAAATGGCAATGGGCTGGCCCTGTTGTCAGAATGGCAGACAACCGATGGGCATTTGAGAGACAAACTTGTCAAGTTCAGAAAATACTTATTCCGCGACGCTCATGATAAAGAGGTCTGGCGAATTTTGAGGAAGGTCTATGTCCAACGACGATTATGATGATGACCCATTTTCTTACTAAAATGTTGTATAATTTGTTTTTCAATGCGACGATTATGTATAGCAACCCTATTTTCTTTGATTGTTTATTCTATTTACGATGTCTAGTCCAAATGATACATTCATTGTTTACTTGCAGTAGATCATTTAAAATAAGAGTATGCATGTAACACAATTTATTATCATCTTGCTGGATCATATATATATATATTTCTCAATAGCATAAGTATCCCGTTAAAAAAAAAATAGAGCAGATATAGTCTGTGAATGAACAAAAGGGAGAATTTGGAGTGGGAATAGTTATTTGGACCTTTGCATTACCGGTGGCTGTTCAGCTCAATGGTAGGAGCAACGTTACGCTGAAACGGATAACCTATTGGTCACAGTTTTGATTTACGCAACAGTGTAATTTTCTTTAGTTATTTTTTCTATTCACGTTGTCTGGTCCAAATAATACATTCACAGTTTAATAGTAAGAGATTGTTCAATATGATATAATGCAATTTATAACCATATATATATATATATATATATATATATATATATATATATATATATATATATATATATGTGTGTGTGTGTGTGTGTGTGTGTTCGTGTGTTTGTGTATGTGTGTTTTTATTTTCAGAATATTAACTTATTATTGCTTTAACTATATTAAATCTTATATTAGGATTTAATCTGGTTCGATATTTTGTTGATTTTTTTTAACAATGAACGTCTTAATCCAGTGGGATTCGACATAATGAACAGAAAAACATTGTAAAACTACTTTTTTTATTGACTTATCAGGTAAACTTTAATTTTTATCAGAACTTTGAATGTGTAAGAGCCGCAAGTGAGTCAGGAGCTGCGTCTTTTGCAACGCTCGCAAGCTTCGAAATCTCAAAATCATTTGCATTCCCGCTAAATCTTAAGACTAAAGTGTGTAATTTAAAACTGTCATAATTTGCAAATTTATTACCAATACTGTAAATATCAAAAACTTGAAATTGATTGAATCTAAAGAAAAATGAAAAAAAAAAAAAAAGATGAAAAAGTCTGTCTCAGGATACTACGAATAAAACCATTTAATGAGTTGGCTGATGTAGTTTTTTTTCTCAATTAACTTTGAAATAATAATAATAATAATAATAATAATAATAATAATAATAATAATAATGATAATAATAATAATAATAATAATAATAAAGAATCGCTCATCATGGCAGCCCAAAACAAAAGCATAAGGGCAAACTACATAAAAACAAAAATCGACAGAACACAGACAAACAGCAAATGCCGCATGTGCGGTGAAAGAGATGAGACAGTAAACCACATAACTAGTGAATGTAGTCAATTCGCCCAGAAGGAGTATAAGCATAGACACGATAGAGTAGCAACGATGATACACTGGGAACTAAGTAAACAAATGGGATTCAACCATGGGGAAAAGTGGTATCAGCACAAGCCAGAGGCAGTTTTGGAGAATGACAACCACAAACTACTCTGGGACTTTGACATCCAAACTGACCACCTCATCCAGGCAAGAAGACCGGACTTAGTAATAGTAGACAAAAAAAAAGAAAGGCCTGCCAAATAGTAGACGTTGCTGTACCTGCAGACCATAGAGTAAAAAGGAAGGAGGGTGAAAAAAGGGGAAAATAGCAGGACCTAGCAAGGGAGTTAAGGAAAATGTGGAACATGAAAACCAGGGTAGTACCGGTCATCGAGGGCGCACTAGGAACTGTCCCCAAAACGCTGCGGGAGAGACTGGAAGAGGTCGGGATTAGGGGAAGGATAGAGACCGTACAGACCACAGCACTACTGGGAACTGCACGGATACTGAGGAAGGTGCTAGAGATATAAGTACTGCAACGAATTGTAGCTCTGTCATGATATGCGAAAGAGAGAGGAGACGTTAGCTGAAAACCTGAGGAGACTTATTGTCACTCAGCCTTCAGCGATAACCACTGGGCAACCGGTGTGAAACTGTTAATCGCAGAATTACTGCGACCTATGATTACTAGGGGAGGAGGGCTGGAGACTTGAGGAGACTTGCTGTCACTCAAACTCCAGCGGTTACCGCCAGGCAACTGGTGTGAGATTCCAAATAATAATAATGATAATAATAAAAAATACTCACTGCCCCCTTCTTGCATCCCCCTAATTGCCTCACCCACTGCTTGTGATAGCGTGCACCCCAGGTCAAGGACCATTTCTCTGTCCCATTTTATACCGCATTGCTAGAGGCCTTATTCTACAATCATAAAAATATATTTGTCCCCTACCAAACGGATTGCCATAATTAAATCTGCATTCGTTATTGCAAATGGAGCAAACCAGAGGAAAACAACCGATAATGTAAAATGTTGATGTTAGAAAAGTATCGTATGATTTGTATCTAAAAGAATGAGCGTTGGATAATAAGAAAAAAAATGGATTAAAAACATAATAATGAAATAACAAATCGACAAAAAAAATCGATAAATCTAATTAAGGAATAAGTTGATAAAGAATAAAAAGAAAATATATACATATTGTTTCAATCAAATGGAATTTTTCAGTTAGCCAGAGCATTGTTTGCTGACCAGTAACTGCCAGCCAGTTGCAAAGAAAAATCGATCAAAAGCCTTCATTCATTTCTTGTCGCGAGTAGGCAGGACGATCAGAGAGTTCAAAAGCTAGGTGGCGAGGGCTTCAAGCTGCGCTATTGAGTATAACACAGAGATCAGTGTGCCTCTAGGAGGATTAATGGGATCGTCACGGCTACCTACAGCACCTGATATACCAAGTTATTCACCAGTTCATGTACTGACCAGCGTCTCCGTTGCTCAACTTCGATTTCATGCAATAACCGGTGTATTCAACTTGATCTGGAGGTAACATCAAAAAGGTATGAAGGAAGAAAAGAAAGTGAGCATTAGAAAAGAAAAAGAAAGAAAGGATTGAATGAATAAAAAAAGTAAAACAGAAAAAAGAAAAAAGGCCCAAACTGGACAGCACTCAGAGAGTGCATACTTCTGCGTAGGCTATTGTCATGGAGAGTAATTGTGCATGGATCTGTTTAAGGATTAAATCAGTTCTTCTGATGTGTATAGTCAACGCCCTTCGAAAATCTTATTGAAATTCATTTGTAACTTATGGAGATCTCGTGTGGACAAATATGAAACCTTGTCGATATTGTGTGAACTGGACTTATAACTATGTTGCAGGGGAGCTAATTTTGCATGGATCCGCTCAAAAATTCAATCAGTACATCCTTAGCCTTTACCCAGCTTTCCTCAAAATGTCATAGAAATTCATAGACAACTTTTGGAGATATCGTGTAGACAGACATGAAATTTGGGCGATATCATCTGGTTTTGATATATAACTATGACATAGGGGTGGTTATTTTTCATGGACCAGCGCCAAGATTTTAATCAGTTCTTCTGTTGACTATCGTCAACCTTTCCACGAAATCTCTTTGAACTTTTAGAGATATCGTGTGGACAGTCATGGGCGTCTACATAGATATCTGGAAAAAAAAAAAGAAAATGAACATAAAATCTCCCAATCAAAAGTTTCGTGGATTCGCCCCAAGATACAATCACCTCTTCCTCACCTCATGGTACACTAGCCCCACCCCCAAATTAATTGAAATCCATCCAGTAATTTTGGAGATATCTTGAGAATAGACGGACAGGCGCGACGGAATACATACACCTCTTTCCAACTTTGTTTACAGAGGTAAACAAGCGTGGAAGAAAGACAACAACAGTAGGAAGGAGAGAGAAAGAAAGAGATATCCGAAAAAGAGAGGAAGGAAGGAGTGTGAATAAGAGTGGAAAGAGGAAAGGAATGATGAAGATGGAGAAGAAACTGAGAGAAAGGATGACAGGAAAGACCTGAAAAGAACAAACGTATTTGAGAAAGAATTATGGGAAGATGGGGTAGGCAAACGAGAAGGAAAAAAAACGTACAGGAAGCAGATGATTCTTTTGTTTTCAGAGGATAAAAAATTGATCTGGAAAGTCTTTTGGTGATGGAACGTTTCAAAAACGCTGGAATTCAATTAAACTTGGTTTAACGAATCGTTATATGAACAGTTCTCCCCCTTGCATTGGTTATAAATGTTACAAGGGTGATTTTTAACCCCAAATAATCGGATTGGGGACAAAGAGGCACCTCAGAAAAGCTGAATTTTGGTCTGAAATTTTCACCATTTTTTTTCGATTTATAATATTAATGGAAATAATATGCTCAACAAAATACATTGTCCAAGAAGAGGGTTAATTTGGAAAATAATTATTTGTTGTGTAGAATAAATGTATTTCAGGTTACAGTTTTATGTATATATATATATATATATATATATATATATATATATATATATATATATATATATATATATATACACACACATATATATATATATATATACACACACACACACACACACACATATATATATATATATGTGTGTGTGTGTGTGTGTGTATTTGGCTCGTATCCACTTGCCTGACTGATCATTAGTTCGGGTGGGTGGGGGATCAAACATGGAATGCCAAGTAACAAATTGTCTAATTATATTAATGGAATCGCCCATTGAGGTGTTACTACCGGCTAGAAAGTAGTTTCATTTTGTTCTACACATGTATATAAGGATAGTTTATCGGATAATTTGGAGGAAAACAAATTAATGGAAGCTCGCTGGTATACGACGTGGAAAAAAATTACTTTGAGGTTAGTGGAGAAAATTGTCAAATTCTTTGGTCGAGTAAATTGGTAGAGAATCAACTCAAAGGAATTTTTCTGTATAATCAGTATTCGCAAAGATGATATCATAAGTTGTATTGCAGGCTGAGATTAAAACTGACACAACAGATTTAGTATTCACTTGGTCGAACACTCAATAGAAGTGGCACAAACAACGATCCACGTCTGTTGTTATACTCACTGATCCCTCGTTAAATACGTCTTGGGGCTAACTTAGGTAAGTAATCCGTCTTTCAAAAAGATTGAATGGTGTGCAGTATGAAATAACATCCATGTATGATACATTATGATAACACCCTATGTAGAATAACTGGCTACGTATATAACTTAAGCTATATATTGAAAATATTCATGAAAGAGAGATGGTGTTCGATCACCACTGCTGGGATACCATGTTAATGTAACTGTTGTTTTTTTTTTTTAATCCCCAAAACGGTTACATGATGAACAATTGATGATCCCAATAAAAGAAAATTTACACATAATACCACAATAACAACGTATATGTGAAACAAATATCAATAAAAATAATGAAAAAAAATTATGTAATTCACATTAACAGATATTGGAAAGCAAGTGACTGAAGTGACACAAAGTAAAAATTCGAAAAGGGTTCTTCGATGTGTTCATTGTTTAATGCTTTTAAGCTTTGTAGATTATATATGTATATATTAGGGAATAGATATATCTGATCCAACTGAACGGTTATAAAGTGCCTAATATTATATAAAAACTCTTATCTGAAATGATCTGCCGTCAATACATGGTTAATGTATTACTCGCACTTTATTTTTTTAATTCTATTTATGTTGTCTAGTTCGAGTGATACATTAACTGTGTAACGACATGAGATCATTTCAACGAAGATTTTCTATATAATAGAATGCGATTGATAATCATATATATATATATATACATACATATATATGTATATATATATATAACTGATTGTAAAGATCCTACAACAAGATTCAGTTCTTCTTCATTTGAGGCCCTTTCTCCCTGTTGAACTCCTATTGCTTCCCCAGTTTCTCACTAGATATCACTTTCTCCAGTTATATATATATATATATATATATATATATATATATATATATATATATATATATATATATTACGATCTTCTTTCAGAATGTAAGAGATCAAAAATATTATAGAAGCATATCTTATTCTGTTCTTGATGATATTTGATAACCGTTTTTTCCATTAAGTAAATAAATTTATTGATATATACAATAAGGTTCACAAGGATATATACCCGGTGATCGTGAACATTTCGTATTTAACGCATTGTTCAACAATATCTTTTGTTCTTGTGATATATTGTGTTCATAATTATATCATTATTATCAGCAAAAGCCAAATAGTTTGCATAGTGTACTACAGGCATGGCCAATCGTAATCATTTCACCACCTCTACCAACTGAATAAGTGTAGTGAAATTCTTGGTACTTTTAGATCTGCACGAAACTGCAACCACAGGGTTTGAGAGATGCTAATCCAGTTTTGCCAAATTGGTCCAAGCTGAGATTGATCAGGAAAGGTTTGGGTCTCGTGAGTTCTGGCAAATCGTCAATAAAGTTCTGAACCGAGGCAAATCGCCTATTTTCACCTCTATCCTAGATCAATCCTAGTTTGGAACGATTCAGCATAAGTTGAGATTACCATCTCCAGATAAAGCAAAACTTTGGCTTCCAATTCAACTCTGAACGACCTAGGCCACTCTGTAACTTTCTGTCTCGTACTGATCATTCTGGGCATCAACCGAAGGGGATTTCAAACTCATCCACCGTCTGGAGTTAGTTAAGGCACCAACGCTTTTGACAAGAGGTGGTAGAAAGGTATTGTCCCACAAGCACACCAATAATGGCATCCTCTATCTGGAATAACGATGTGGGTGGCTGTTAATGGCAATCCTCAGGCGTTAATGGTATCAATGCTGGTGAACCTCAGGTCTCTGTCCTCGGGCCTACTCTCTTCCTTATATTTATAAATGACCTGCTAGGCATCAGGTCTCTTGTTAACATCTTGCCAATGATACCGTGCTCTATAAATACTCACATTATATACCATCAAGGCTGGGCATCTGATTTTTTTCGCTAATCTATGGGGGGAAAGTGGCTTGTATCATTCAACAAAACTATAACCAAACTTCTATCTTTCTACCATCATCGTAAAGCCACCCCAGATTTCCCTAATCCGGATGGAACAACTCTCAAGGAACCCCCTTACCTTGATGAACTTCTCAGCCTTAAGTTTGCACCAGATTTGAAGTGGAACTCCAACGTTTCATCTGTTGCTTCAGGGGCAGCAAAAATGGTAGGTTCGTAATACCGCCCCAGAAAGCACCTGACCAAACCTGCAAAAGTCAGATACGACCCGAAATGGAATACTGCTCGCACATCTTAGCCGGCTCTACCCAGTATATGTTTTCTTTTTTGGATAAGGTGCCGAATCGAATGCATGGATCAGTTGGTTATAAGCTATTTCCATCACTCCAGCCACTCTCCCATTCGACGTGCTGTATAGCCTAGCACTCCACGATTACTACTTTCATGGAAAGTGTTCAGAGGATCTCCATTGCTTGGTTTTACCAACAAGAGACATTTCAGTCAGATCACGATTTGTTATCTCAAGTGAATCCCATCCATGTATCGGTTGCAATGTCCTCTCAAACAGCTGAACCCCACACCCCTAAACAACTGTTTTTTGGAACATACTTCCCAGAGTGATTTCCTGCTGGATATATCCATCATTCCGAAACCATGGACGAAAAATATCTTGTGAACCTGAAATTATTTTTAACCTCTGCATAGAATGGTCCCTGGACTTGGTATAGGGTGACTGGGTGCAAAACAGAAAATGTAATAATCACGAAAACAAAAAATATTGCCAGTTGTTATAGAATGTGTCAGGCACGAAATCTTGACATTCAAAGGTTTTCCGAAGTAGTATGATTATGGAGAGCTGGCAGATCGAAAATGCGACTTGCACGAGCCCAAACAGAGTTTCTAAACCAAGGGTTGCATTTTTAGGGTCATGCGATTTGGTGCAAATAGGCCCCTTATGTTTTTGTGTTTGACAGGAGGTGCCCCGACCGATCTGCAATCCTTATATATATATATATATATATATATATATATATATGTCTGGACCATTAACATCTAAGGATTAATAAACCTTACCTCTGAACTCCCGAGTCGTCTCATCTTTACAGTTCACATTATATAATATATATATATATATATATATATATATATATATATATATATATATATATATATATATATATATATATATTTATATATAATGATGATGATTATTGGTATCCGACATATTGTATAAATAAAGACAGTTTGGAAACACCGAATTTTTTATGGTAATGAACAATACAACGGCTATGATCGAATATACATATATATATATATATATATATATATATATATATATATATATATATATATATATGTATATATATACATACATATATCAACTGAAATGTAAAAAATTACTAATTTGTAAGGAGTGGATTGTAAACATTGGGAAGAATAGTATTAATTTCAAAGACCTTGAAAATGACTGGAAAGTGATCGATCGGAAAAAAAACCTAGGTCAATTTTTACATCAGTTTGAAGTAGACATTCATCCTGTTGTGAGACAAAGAGGAAAAACTGCTGAAATAAATATTCCTTGTCAATCATATATATATATATATATATATATATATATATATATATATAAAGAGAGAGAGAGAGAGAGAGAGAGAGAGAGAGAGAGTGAAAGAGAGAGGGGAAGGGAAGGAGCTGCTTATCATGATATCTTTAGGATAATGTTTTTTGTAGATAACAATACCTTTTTGATAATATTAAGCAAATAATGTATAGAAGCCCCTTATTCTGATTACTTTAAAAAGAGTGTTAAAGACCGACTGGTTTTGATAACTATGATGTTTTGATAACATTATCTGCAATTATAATAAACGACTTCCTCCGTATATCAAGAAACGAAACGAAACAAAAAAAGTGCAATTCATCCTTGTCTTTGTAGACTCCTATCAAATATTTGGAAATAGTTGAGCAACATTTTGTAAAAATGAGTTTCATCTTTGGATAAAACGTAGACGGTTTTTACAGGATGGCAAAATTATTCATTTACCAGCTTTATCTGACTGGAGTTCTTCCAATTTAGCCGATGAAATCCAACAATAGCCGAAATTCTGGTCATTTAAAAAATAATTATAAACTTTAATAAAAGTTAATGTATACTTTTTATTGATAATTTGGTATGGCCTTTCCGTGTATAGTTGTTTTATTTGATAATTGGGCCTCAAGACTTTTTTAGCTGAAAATGAAAATATCTAGCCGATTCTGGCAATTCGCAAAGACAGACTTGGCGATAAATAATCATAAAGTTTGATAAAAGTTTATGTACACTGTTCATTGAGACCTGCAAACTGAGAAGCATACAACATGTGCATGGAGAGGTTACAAGACAGCACAATATATCAGGAAGAAAACAGAGGTCAGAGACATCATAGAATCTATCAGAAAACTCAAATAGCAACGGGCTGGTCATGTTTTGAGAATGACAGACAACCGATGGACATTGTGGCTCACAACATGGATCCTCAGAGACCACATACGAAACCAAGGCTGACAAAAAACAAGATGGATGGATGAAGTGGTCAAATTCAGAAAATACTGGCTCTGTGACGCCTGTGATTGAGAATTGTGGTAGATCCTGGGGAAGGTCTATGTCCAACGACAGACCATATAGGACTGATGATGATGATGATGATGATGATGATGATGATGATATGAACTCTTCGTGTAGGTTATTTTGTTCGATAATTGGGCCTCAGAAGTTCTTTTTTTTGTTGCTAGAAATGAAAATATCTAGCCGATTCTAGTGATATTTAAAGACTGATTTAGCAATAAGTAACATATTTGGCCACGCTACTTTTTTACCACTACGAACGAAGTTGAAGAATTATTTATACTATGTAGGGTCTTTCAGTCTGTTAGTCTGTCTGTCCACAGGGTATCTCGAAAATTATTGTATGAATTTCAATGAAAGTCTTTTAAAGGGCGGACAACTGGCCACTAAAGAATCTTTTATTTCTTGTGCAAATGCAGGATTTTTCCTCTGATTGAGACAAACTTTCTCTGTTTTTTTTTTCAGAAATTCATGTATACGTTCATATCAGTTCACACGATATCTCCACAAGTTCTCGATGAATTTCCATTTAATTCTGTTGAGGGATGAACAAGAAGTGATGAGGCTGATTAACGCACGAATAACACCCCTTGACATAGTTGCTTGTCCATACCACGTGATATCGCCAAGAGTTCATGACTTTTCAAATATCTCTAAATTGTTTCATAGAATTTCAATGACATCTTGTCAGAGGGTGGGCTATGGGCCATCGAAGAAGTGATTTAATTTTGAGGGCAGGTTAATGTAAATTTACCTACCCTGATCTTGATAAAGGTATGCTCTCTCTGAGTGCTCCCTAGTTTACTGAATGTTTTCTATCGGCAGGGTTAGAAATTGATCTTCATTATCGAATATCTGAAGCAATATTTCCCTAACCTCTTTGGATTGCCTCTTTTGGGCGCGAACTCCCGTGTGTTTTCTCACCATATTATATCAAATGTGAACAGTGTAATTCCGATACATTCTATGCATCTAATCGTATTTCTGGAAAAATGGTGAGACAGTAAAGCCCATCGAAGTCCAATGTTGAACTGTTTTCTCTTTCATTATCATTTTCACATTGACCTTACGTTGATTCCATCATCACCAGCCTTTTAGTGTCCGTCGTTGATCATAAACCTTCCCCGGGATTCGTGAGACCTCTCTATAATAGGCGTATAATACTTCCTGAACGTGTTTAGTTCGTCACGCAATCTCATATTTTGCCGGTCATAAGACCTCCGGGGAGCCACTTTGTGAGTCGTTATGTCTGGCATTCTCACAATGTGACCATCCCATTGTCATTTGATTTTCGAATGGTTTCTATAATATTCCTGACTCATTTATTTCCTCTAATATAGTACACTCCCTTGTGGTCTCCCATGTGATGGTGAGTACGAGTCTCCTATGTGCTCATCTCATAGTTCTCAACTTGAGAATCAATCTTTTAGTTAACTCTATAGGTGACTTGACGGAAGAGGCACTGGTTGTACACCTTTTTTCATAGGTCTAGTGAGATTTTCTGGATGGGCTTGCTATTTCGAAAACTTGCCAACCTTGAATATTTCTTCGCTTGATTTCTTGAACTTTGTAGAGTTTTATGGAGATGCATTGTCTTAGGTGAATGTTATGATGTACTTTCCTTAACTCTGTATTTTCTTTTCTGATCGTTGAGACATTAGCCTATATACAGTCTTTTACGTTGATTTATTCATTATCAGATTATCTAATAAGTAAATAAAATTCTTTAGATCAGAAAATATCTGAATCTCAAATAGCTGTACTGAAAAATCAACTGTCAGACGCACGACCTTATGCCTAGGAGGTATCGATTTATATCGTTGGTTCCATTCACCACTCTTTGTCTTCGAATATCTTGTATCTGCCGGACCTACAGCACCTCCCTGGGAGTCTTCCAGCACCCTAAAGAGAGCAGTAGTGTCCAATTTAGCAATTACTAAATAGTAACAAGTCAATTTCTGTATCAGTAAAAACAAACAACCATATTATTTGGAACCATCAACCAAAACTGTCAAAATATGTTTCTTCAGTTTTTAAGTTGGTCTAGCTGGCTATGTATATATCTCACATACACACAGCACTCATGAAGCTAGAAGGCTAAAAATTTCAAGATTTACTCTCTATTATGTCTAGAAAAACGTTTTTATTTGTTTTTTTTCAAGTCCCCACCTTAATAGCTTCTCAGCAGGAGTCCCTGTTTACAATGCAAGTTTATGCTAAACTGATCCTATGTTTGTATCCAGCAACGTTTATTCTCAGTCTTTTTAAAACTTGGGCCTCTTTTGTGATCACTACCAAACAAAATGCGAGTCTTATCCATTGTTCACCCCCTTTTCAATTTTTTTTATCTTCCGATTGATCAACCCAAACACGGCATTCCGCCAAAAGGCGTTCGTCACGTGACGGTTTCTATTGATTGACTAACCAGACCTGTTCCATAAGGTGTTTCAAAAAGGATGCAAACATCTTTCTGATTGATGAAATACCGGACAACATTTTGTAAACTCGTTTAAATATTCTGAATTTCATGTCTCGAGTTGATAGAAAGCGAAAACATATTTTTATTGAATGTATTATATCAGCAGGGTGAAAAATTGATTTTTCCTCTTCATTGTATTTCTTTAGTCCAGTTCTCTCTCAGTAAATACCAGTAAACAACCATAGCACACATGGTGTTTCAAAAAAGATGCCAACTTGAATCAAAACTATTTTAAATTAAAAAAAAAACAACAATAAAATTCAATAAAAAAATCGAACTAGACACACACACACACACTTTGGCTCCACCTTGCTGGCGTAGTATCGCAGCTCACATAATCAGTATGTAATTTCCATGTATATCAAATTGTGACCAGAGATAGAGGTTGACAAAGAAACCCCAGTGAATACACACATCTCTCCCACCTTCGTGGGCAGAGTCCATCACTATCTTCCACACAAGATATGATTGGGAACCTTCGGAGATATCGTGTGAACAGGCAAGGAGACAGAAAGACAGGCACGAACGAATATATATGCTTCTTCCAACTTCCAAGAGAGAATGAAAGAAAACCAAAAAAATAGGGGAAAGGAAAAAAGAATGAATGAATACAAATATAGAACAGAAAGAAAAGGGAGAAAGAAAAACAAAAGACAGCCAGGAAAAAGAAAGAAATAAGGGGAAAAAGAAATGAAGGAAAAAAGTTAAAAGGCTGGCTGCTGCAGGGTCAAACCCCAACCCCACTCCTATACCTACTGAAGATGAGAACTGCAACTTTTGTATCGTATATATAATGAATAAATAAAAAGAAATGAAACATATTCTTTGAATAAATGTAGATATTCATTAAAACGATATAATCCCATGCAGACCTGTATGATAAATTTTCGTTATCATCTGAAACTTGTCGATTTAGCTCAGTCACTTTGTTGTAGATTCAAATCACAGTGTGCGACTCTGATTTTGGTGGGTACTGTTGTTCGCGTTGAATAGTATATTTTTTTAGTTTGACGACCAAGAAATGGAAGAAAAAACGTGAGAAAAAGAAAGAAAAAAAAAATAGCAAGAAAACAACGCCTGAAATGGAGAAATAATGATCGTCTGATTTCACGAATAAAAAGCAAACCAGCAAATCAAGTCTGATTTTTTTCCTTATCCGAATTGACCGTAAAATAAATCAACGAATTGACCAAGAACTGGGCAAAGAGAATAAAGGGTTACTATATATATATATATATATATATATATATATATATATATATATATAAGACTACATATATTTCAAGATGTCTTCATTCAAAAGTTCTTAGAGCGCTCAATGTTTTCACATAGAGCCAAAGAATCGCATTTACATTAAGTCAAGTGACCACATTTACAGATTATATATATATATATATATATATATATACAAAAATATAAGCTTTGGAAGTAATCATGGTCAGTTTCTGAATTTTTTCATCAGAATATATTTGCATTAGTATTATATATGTATATACGCATATACACACATGAGCATGTTAGCACATGCACGCCACAAATACGCACTTAAACTCAAATACGAATGTGTGTATATGGTATGTGCATACATATGTGTGCTTATATGTACTTGCGTGCATATAGATCCTGTGTTTCATGTATGAATGTGCGCATGGATGGCACGTGTGTACATGAAAGTTCTGGTACGGTATACTTTTGTATATATATATATATATATATATATATATATATATATATATATATATATATATATGTTATGATAAAATAATACAGAAACTGGACACAATTCCTTTCAAAACTTATGTATATTCAACCATATACATGGCCTGCATATATCAACACATAAGCATTAGATGCTAGACACCAGTTCTCCATCCTATGATAAAAAATAAAAACAAAACCAACTTTTTCCTTAGGAATGACCATTTTAGCCTCTCTCTTCTGTCATCATTCCCTTTATTATTTATGACAAGCCAAACGCCCACACGGAAACAAGCACCACTAACCTCCCCACTCACAGACTCATTTTGAACCAAATATTACTCTCATCAACACAGATACAAGTAACCCCCCGCTCCTACTAAGCAACCAAACAACACAGAAATATTCCCATTCCTCTCTTCAGCATCAAAACATGTAAACAAAGCAAATTTTCTGTGAACCACTGAAAATATTTTCCCCTAGAAAAAGATGGCATACACCCGTCAGAATGCATCAAAACATACCCACAGAATGATAAAAAAATTGACATACAACACCTCTCTCTTGAGTTTCCGTCTTCATCATCCAATTGTAATCTTCATCACACACACGCACACACACACACACACACACATATATATATATATATATATATTGGAACTTTTCAGCTAAGACTGTCAACATAAGTTCAGTTTTCAAGTTGATATGATTAAATCTGGATATGAATATTCGTTTGTTTGTTGTTTTTTGTGTATAGTGGAAAAATCGATTTTAACATCAAGTTAAAATTACAATGTAAGTTCATGTTAATTTGGTCTATATTTAAAGTCCAGCTACATTCATGGTTGTTGCTCTTTGAACATTTGGACTTTTCAATAATACAGCAAAAACAAATGAGAAATAACGTATTTATTGATCACCGTTTTTTCCAATTGTGTTATTGATTAATACAAAAAGACGTTGGTCTCGGAATGGTTTCTTTTGAGTGACAAACCAGACGTTCATGTATGAATAATCATGAAGTAATGTAGAAACCACAACAATTCTTTTCATCTTTACATACAATAAAACAACGTTTAATGGGAATAATGAAATGGAATAATGAAAAGAATTCACACAATAAAAATGAGTGAAGAGGAAGGATAATAATGAAAAAACAAAGTTCATAACAGGTCATCTTAAGATAATGATCAGAACTAAGTCATGAAGAAATGCTATAGACCAAAGAATAAATCATTGAAGCAAAACTTGGTCACTGATTTTCCATTCATAAAGAGAGAAACGGAAACAATTATATATATATATATATATATATATATATATATATATATATATATATATATGGCCTTCTTGTCACAAAGAAAAGCAATTCTTGGGTCAATATCATCTCCAAATTATATATACACAGACACAGACATATATATATATATATATATATATATATATATATATATATATATATATATATATGATTATAAATTATTTCATATCGTATCAAAACTTATTTGAAATGAATAGTAGAACAAACAATGAAAGTCAATGGGGCTGAAGCAGGAATTGAACTTGTCATCGATAGGGTAGCCACTTCAACATTGTGATGTCCCAACCATTGCATTTCTGGCTACTGTTTAGCTCAGTGATTTAGACCTAGCTGGTGACAAAGCCAACAACAACAACAACAACAACAATAATAATAATAATAATAATAATAATAATAATAATATATATATCGATTGCTAGTATTTTGATCGAGGATCAGATGATATCACACGAGGATCTTCATCAGGGTCGTAAATGATTGGTTTTCGCCCTCACTGTCTATTCAGGCGGTTTTCGAATGCGTTCAAGTTCGGTCCATCTAGTATTGCCTTTGGAAGATCGTTCCATTGATCGGTGACACGGCACTTGGGAATGCTCTGAATTCATTTTCATAGCTCTCTTTTCATACATTGAATTTTTGGACTCTAAATATTTGACGAAAAAGTGACAAGATCGGAAATGACGGAAAATGAATATTGTTTCATTTAAAATTACTACTTTGACAAAACCGAAATGAGAAACAAGTAAGAATAATAAATTTGATTTAAATACTACTATACTGTTCAGTTAGTAATATATATATATATATATATATATATATATATATATATATATATATATATATATATATATCAATGAGACACTTAACTCGTTGTAAATGCTTTTCATTAGCTCTATGTAAAATCATTGAGCACTTTCGAATAAAGATTTTAAATACATTCAGTGTTATATATATATATATATATATATATATATATATATATATATACATGATGCATATGTTTTCTCAGTTTGTAACAAACAAACAAAAGACAGAGGGAGACAGATTTTAACTGTTGTAGATGTTTAATCACGATGCTCAATATTTGACCGAGTAAATATTTGACCGATCAACTTTATTGATAAATGAAAAATAATATTTACAAAGACATGTATTCAGTGAATGTAAACATTATTGTGATCAATTGGTCTAATTGGGAACAGCACTCATTTGAATCAATTTTTTTGTTCCCTGGAAAGAACTCATAGTGTAGGACTCCTTTCTTGCCTCAACGTCTAAACAGCTTTCTTTGGTTGAAGACCAATTTTTGATACTAATAGCAGTTGTTGATTTTGTTGGACCCGAGACAGTTAGCTTTGTACGTTAGTGTAAAATATCTAATGTTCTTGAAATCTGTTTGAAAGACAAACATTAAAATACGGTCAGATAAGTCTTCTTCTGCTTAAAGTATGTGGAAGCCACGCATCAAAGCAACTAACATACTCATGCATATGATTTTCAACGCTTTATTTGGATATTTCATGTTTTGGATATCTTCTGCATCGTATAATTCTGGTTATTCTCAACAATTGCCATGAATAGGTCTGAGAAATAGGACTGAGAAATCTTCTGCATAAAACTTTGCAAACAACTTTTGATACGTGCGATAATTCATTGTATATTCCACATGAACTTCACACAGTACACGACCTCACTCAATAGTGACTTACTGCCGACTGAGTAACGCCACGAGAGAGCGTGTCTCTTCACATATGCACTGTAAGGTTTTCACTGATTGGCTTCGATGTTACATAAAATCGTTTGGACGGGTTTTTACGATATTGAAAATAATTCAAACTGATCTCTTTAATATAGAGTAATTCAAAAGTCATTTTCTTCTTTAAAGCTTGAATAAACTGTTTTTTACAGAAAATGTGAAAAATGGGTCTGGTTAGTCATTCAACACAAACTGTCAACTTACTATGTTAGGGTGATCAATTTAAAAAAAAATGGTGGTCTGGAATAAGTTACTTATACCATCTTTAGTTGACAGATCACTTTAAAAAGTCCAAGAAACAAGTATGTTTCCAGAGATAAGCATGACACAAACTAAGAGGCTAATTTAGCTTAAACTTGCTTTGCAAATTGTATCCCCACTAAAAAAAATATTTAGAGATGTAATTTGGAAAAAAAAAACAACAAAAAACTAACATACCATTTTTTCTAGAGATAATAAGAAATGTTCAGCCCGCTAGCTCCATTGTTGTGGCCTGTACCCCTGATACATCATAGCCAGTCAGCCAGCCAGTCAAAATTTGTGAAATATAACTTCCTGTAAATGCCCTTCATCTTCAGCTTTGTAAAGTTGAACCGTTTCGAGGCGATGTTCAATGACAGCTTGTAATGTATCCGGCTTAAATCTGCTAATTCCCCGTTCAATATTTTTCTTCGTTTCGTCGCTTTTTGAGGGATCGTTCACGCAGATTCTCTCTATAAGATGATCCCTAAAGAAGATGTTGAGAGCGATCAAAAATGGCGAACGTTACTGCAAGTTAATGTCTGTTCCGAGTGAAATAAATTTATAAGGCTTATCAAGGAGGCCATTTGCAGTATGTTATATTCCATACTTAGTTCAAAATAATTTCCCCAGATCTCGAATAAATATTTCAAAAAGAAAAATCTGTTCAAGCTTTTTTCAATTTTTTTTCCCCTTGGGCGAAGTGAAAATCTCACTGAACTCATTTGGCAAGGAGGACTGCACTATTCACTGTCTCTTCCAACTGAATTACCTTATATACTTTTTTATTGAGCTAAATTTGGTACTGCAGTCTTCTGGACCAGAGCGCAACTTTAGTATACATCTAACTATTAAAAAAAAGTGCCGTTTACGCTGGCTATGGCTTCAGCTGTTCCTGCTTATAAAACTGATCCCACACCATGCTCTATAGATTGTCAGATAGAGCAGAATTTTGGAACTGTAGGTTATGGACCAAAGTACATCTTATGAATATATTGAACTATAAAAAGCGCTCCTATTTCAAAACTGCACTTTCCCAGTCTTTCAAGTGCAGAGATTCTAAAACAGTCTCAACTATACGCTAAAGGAATTCTTGCTGATACCTTACTCAAACGTTCGCGTGTGTGGTGTCCCCACATTGAACTGAACTTGCGTCATACGCTGTTCTTGCCGGGGATCGGACAAATACGCTAATTGTGTTGTGAATAAAACTTGATTTCCATTGACGGAAACGGCTTGCCTAATGATTAAGCAAACTGTAGTGCTACCACAAGGTGGAGCCAAGATTGTGGCTTCCTGGTAATTTTTCTAAAATTGAAAGCCACCTTTGCACCAGCCTGTATAAAGGGTATGTTTGTTTTGGTGATCGGGGTATTCGTTTATGTCTCTACGGTACCACAAGGGCAGTCGGTGTCTTAAACAGCATAGAAGCCGGGATTTTGCTTATTTTCAACGCAGGCTTTATCAAACCGTTGCAGCTTATTCTCCCAGGCCACCATTTACACTTCAACACACAGATCTATCCTTATTGCAGGCTAAGATAAATAAGTCAATATCTATTGGATAAATGGTACTTTTCGAAAAGTCGTACTTCTTTGGATTGGACATTAAAACCGATCAATTTATAATGGACAAATGCAAGCCGGAAATGCGCACTTATGGTCAATCAATGCTTCTTCTGCGCACATTATTGATTGTGTCTTCTGCCCCAAGCCCTGCAACACCCCTCTGCATATCCTGAAAACTGCTTTGACTCACAATCTTTATACACCAACCCTTGTATATACCCACCCTTATATATACCCACCCTTATTATTCATCCAGCATTGAGAATTGATCGAGTATTCGCTATCATAAACGAAATAATTACAAACCATTCGTAGCAATATTAATGGCGACCCTGCTACAATATCAATGCGTCAGACATGAACACAATCTGGTACAACATATTTTTTAGAATAAACATGTATAGCGAAAGAAAAGAGAAAACAGAGAGACTAAGAAAGAGAGGAGCTTATACGTTTACACCAATATATATATATATATATATATATATATATATATATATACATATGTGTGTGTGAGTGTGTGTGTCTGAGAACAAAATATCCACATTTATTATCTACGTATTTGATGCTACCCATAAAATCGGGGGACTCAAACAGTGCGTTAGAACTGAATGCCCGTCTATTGTGAGCTAGGGTACAAAACAGCTGGCAATTAAATACTTCAGAGGAGACATAAGAAATTATTAATTTTCTTTTCTTAGTCACAATCCCCGAATGCTTCATCCTTATACATCTATACATAGTCAACTTTTCATCTTATGATGCTGGAAAAGAAAAAAAAAATCTTTTTAAAACATGTTATATAGCCAAAACATCCCCAAACATCAACAACCATCTGTCAACGTAAATCACTTTTTATAACGACCAGTGTGATTTCAACGTGTCATCTCATGACTTTTCTATTACTTGTTTTTAATTTTTTGCTGCATGAAACTCAATTCAATTTGTATTTTATTTTTGTAATGATATTCTTTATTATGTAGTTTGTCAGCTGTTTAACCATACTCGTATTTTAGGAGAGTACACACGCACACATACACATACACACGGATATATATATATATATATATATATATATATATATATATATATATATATATATATATATATATATATGTATATATATATATATATATATATATATATATATGTTTGTTTGTTTGAGTAAATTTGACAGGCAAAGTATTTCTGTTGGGTAATTCTGCAGTTCCGATTGAACTGTGGGTAGTTCTTATTCAATAAGAACCTCGTCTCACAAAACAGGAAAAATCCGATGGAAATACTTAACAGAAAAATCTTGTCTGCCAAATTCAACAATGCTTGTTTAGAAAAAAAAATTCCCAAATATTAATATATATATATATATATACACGCACACACACACATACACACACACACACACACACACACACATATATATATATATATATATATATATATATATATAACGAGACAGAAAGAGCAATAGAGAGAGCAATAGAGAGAGAGAGAGAGAGAGAGAGTAATTATGGCTTGGGCATCCGTTCAAAAATGTCAACGAAAACAAAAGTTTCTTCAGTTATCAACCCGGTATGCCTGGATGTCTTGCCGGCTATACATCTTTGGTTCGTGCGTACAGGCCACACAAACGGAGCTAGAAGGCTGAATCCATATCGTGTCTTGGAAAAATCTCTGCATAATTCAAAATTCAGATTTTTTTTCAAGTAATCGATGCTTCCCCTAAATCGACGGACCCTTTTCCAAATTTTGTAAATTGATCACCCTAAACAAAACATGCTGCCAAAAGCTATTGATTCCATAACAGCTTATATTGAGTGACTAAGGAGTCGTGTTAACGTTATATATGATGATATTTAAAAGGGGAAAACGTCCTGATTCAAAAGGGAAAATCGAGGCAAATAAACTCTGTCGAAGTAGAGCGAATTGTGTTTTCCGCTTTCAAATTGGGGGAAATATTTCCGAGGTCAACCAACAGAAATCATAAGAAAAAAACATTCATGCGTTTCTTTGACATATGACAAACAAAAGCACGAATACTGATTATATATATATATATATATATATATATATATATATATATATATATATATATATATATATATATATATGTCCATAGTCCATACATGTTTCGGGATTCTTCCCATCATCAGTGGTGTGTGCTGTGTGAGTGTGTATTAAAATGTACCATGTGGAACCAGAGTCCACTGCCAGGGGCTATGCATTGTGGATAAGTTTTGTTGTCAGGGCTACTAGAGGCCTCCTGCTGAATGGAAGAATGGCCAGCAGGTATCAGGACTTTGGTAAAGCAGCAGCAGGTGGTCTTGGGGAGGGCAGAGTGTGTCAAGGTAGGGGGTAGTGATGTGGAGTTAGATTTTATGGTATGTTTGGGGTAGTGTAGAAGGAGGGGTGGTGAGGTCAAGGAGCTACATAGGTATCAACCTTAAAAGTTACTGAAAATGTTTTGGCTATGATTTGGACAGGGGTTGTAACAGGCTAAGGTGAAGTTTTTTCTATGGGTCTGGGTGACTTTGAAGCTTCCATTATTGAATGTGTCTTAGATGTGGGAGTGAGGATATTAATGATAGGAGTTATGTATATTAGGGTTCTGTGTGGTGAGGGTTGTTCAGTTTAGTATTTAATCCATTAGGATATAGGGTTTTAAGTTTGTTGATCCACATGTCTTCGTGTTTTTCTAGAACTTTAGTTATGTCAATTGGAATAGTTTTTTCTATTTTTCTATGATGGTAAAGCTAGCGTCAGTGGCAAAATTGTGGTCAGGTGTGCGAAAGTGTAGTTCCACAGGAAGTGGGCTACGATTATTTTTTGACTTAATCCTATGTCTATAATTGATGAGTCTAATATTAAATTGCCACTCGGACTTGCCTATGTACTGTAACTTACATCTATTGCACTCTAGAAGGTATATAATGTTCTTACTGCGGCAGTTGCTATTGTGATATATGTGATAACTCTCTTTTGTGGTAGTGCTTGTGAATGTGTTGGTGTACTTGAGGCGGTGGCAACATAGACTGTTTCTTATGTTGCAAGATGTGCAGAATTTAATTGTTCTAGGTGTATTTTAGTGTACGACTTTATTGTTAACGATATTATTGCTACTGATCATGTCTCTGATGTTTTTTATATATATATATATATATATTGTTGTGTCATCTATAGACAACTGTTTCGATGTATTACATCTCTTACTGTGGTTATAGACTTTCCATTATCCAATCCAGTACCACGAAGCAGGGGTAAAACCTTCGCTCCAGACCCGGAGGCCGATATCTTACCCCTGAGCCACGGAACAGGACGGTTGGTAAAGCTGAATTTAAGTGATATATTTATTTACGCATAAATTCCCCACCCACCTATATATATATATATATATATATATATTTGAGCACAGATGTATATTTTTCATGCCTTATAATTATGTTTTATATGTATATATATAATGATGCCATACACACGTGCAAACAAATATTTATATAACAAAAAACCATATATTTATATAGAAAGTTATCAATTGGCCTGAGTGAATACATTTTAACCTGTTCGCATTCTATCATTATTCATTGATAACCCTTTCTATCTTTTAATTATTTATCCCAACACGATATGCGATATATTTACTTACGCAAAATTCCCCATCTACCAGGATGATCCACTCCAGAGTTGGGGGAATATTGCTATATAGCTTATCATGGACGAAGTGCCCTACGTAAAGAGTGCTCAACCCTGAAGAAGGGAGCGTTAATTATAATAATAAAAACAAAAAACAAACATATATGTATATATATATATATATATATATATATATATATATATAATTACATCATGAATATAGAGATGTACGCAACCCCACATACACGCAAGGACATATTTATATACGTCAAAATGTAAGTATGTATAGATAGTTACCAATTAACCGAAACAAATGTATTTCTTTAACTCTTGAAATTCTTTTTCATTGATCACCCCTTTCCTATTTTCCCTTGATCCCGGTATGCAGCAAAAGACATTGGTTTCCAAACAGATCTGGAATACATATGTGTGTGTGTGTGTGTGTGTGTGAATATATATATATATATATATATATATATGTGTGTGTGTGTGTGTATACATACATATATATATATATATATATATATATATATATATATATATATATACAATTGTGTCATCCACAGACAGCTGTTTGGATGTATTACATCTCCATTATCCCATCCAGTGCCGCGAAGCAGAACTGAAACCTTCCTTTCAGACCTGGAGGCCTTTATCCTACCTCTGTAGTACGGAACTGGATGGTCAGTAATGCTGAATTAAAGCGATATATCTATTTATACAAATGAATACATCTGTATACATGCATATATATTTGCATATATATACAGACATATACGTTGCACAACAATCCATTATTTAAAAATATATACCTACATATGTATACGTGTGTGCATGCGTATATATATATACACATATATATATATATATATATATATATATATATATGTATATGTATATATATATATATATATATATATATTGATATAGATGTAGATATGTTCGAATGCAGATGTATATATTCTTCTGTATATGTAATTGAGTTATACATAGAGATGCCTGTCACCGTGCAGCACACACACACACACACATGAACATATCTTCGTACAACTCAAAAATATATGTCTATATAAAGCGGTACCAACTGACCTGAGTAAATGTACTCTTTTAATTCTTCACCCTTTATTTTCACGGTCGTTTTGCTGAGGTTATTGTTGAACATTACTTGAAATGACAAAGATAGAAAAAAAAAACCATGAAAGCAAAAAACCAAGCAAAAAAACCCCACAAAAAACAAAAACAAAAAAAAACGTACAATCAGACTGTAAGCATAAACTAAAAAGGTCTGCTTATTCCCTCAATACAAACTGTCACGCGACCAACACTTTTTAGCTGTGTGTCGGCTTGGGAATGCTTAATCATAAAATTGGAAATATAAGGTTACTCCTGTCACCTTTGGTAGGATCATCGAAAAATCTGAATTTTTGCAAACGGGCACAAAGTTGGGAACCAATTCAGCATAAAAATCACATTACAAACAGAACCCCCAATAAAAACATGATATATACATAGCCAGCCAAGAAGCAGGACCAACTTGAAAACTGAAGAAACCTCTATTGATAGTTTTAGTGACAGTTTTGGTTGTCGGTTTCTAAGATAGAGGCAATGATGAAATATGCTTAAAACTTGCTGAGTTCAATGAATGTATTATACTTATGCACAGATATGAAACATGGAATCTGACAAATCACTGATATCAATGGAAAGAGCAATGTCACAAAGAACTGACAGAGATAGGAAAATATCGACATGGATCCGAAATTAGAGCAGAGTAGAAGATATGATCAGAAAATACTGGCTCCACAACGCCCACAATAGAGAATTGTGGCGAATCCTGAGGAAGATCTATGTCCAACAACGAAAGTTTAAAGACTGATGATGATGACGATGAGAAGATATGAGTAAAACGTCCCATCTCTTAAGAGACGACCCCCACTAGAGTATTAAGGCTAGTGGCAAACTCCCTCTTTCTAATGAATACGTAAGCTAAGTGATCTTTGCAAGTCTCAAGTCTGGTCGAGACCAGGACTTCCTACATAAGTTTCTCACGACTACCCCCTTGGCAAGATGTAAGTCCATCAAAGGAATAGCTCCACCATAATCACACAGCTTAGGGTACACTCAATTAAGTGTTTGGTGCACAGGGATATTCCTCCAAATGAAGAGTTTTCTATGAACGCCGAGTGGATAGCGTAATGGTCAGCACGTCTGATTCACACACAGAAGATCCTTGGTTCGATCCCTGGTATGAGCGAAAAAGAGTGGAAAACTAATTATTAGGACAAACTTCCATGCACACTTAGAAGATAGCATAGAAGTGACAAAAATGGTGAAAAAGTCAACAAATGGGGATACTATGGATAGCAAAACGCAGTAGGAGAAGACCAGATCAAAGATGGGAGATACAAATGTTTGTAGGTAAGACAGTGCAGAAGTTAGCATAGTTACGATCGACATAGAGGTACTGGGAAATGCCTTTGTCTATCAGTCAATTGATGATGATGATGATGATGTAAACATATATTTATCGAGGTGAATTTACTTTCATCCAGGTCTACTGTAGAGGAGGAGGCCCAGTATATATATATATATATATATATATATATATATACACAAGTTGGAAATATCCACCCTCCTGGCAGCAATCCCAAGCTATAGGGGGAGTCTCAGCTGTAGAACATTATTACTTAATTCGCCTTTTACAACCATAAGATTCATGTAACCGGGAATAAACGCTCGGAGGGCGGGTATTTTCAGCAAGTTTCAATAAAAATTGGAGGTGAATTGAGTGCTTCTTACAGAACGTTCAATTCAGCTCATTGTTTGATTTAGTCCATGAAAAATAAAATATGAGAATATATCTAAATAGAAAACCGTTGTTTAGTTTATAGCAGATAAATTGAAATATATGAAGATATTTAAATGATTATTTTTGTTACGACAGTAACTTTTCGTACTTATAAAAAGCAATAATTAGGAATAATCTTTTTTTGTCTGTTTATTCTGTCATAACGGATATTCTAATATTTGAATTACAAATATGTAATTTTACGTGCTTCTTGGAGGTAAATTGTAGTTTATATTATTACAATGGGTTTTCAGTGAAAAAACAGTCTAGTTTGCATTGCAGATCTCATACAAATCATGTATCCAATCTTTAAATAACAATACATGAATACTAAAATCAGAACTAAAATAAATGCAGTGTATGCAGGAAAAAATTGAATAATGATTTCGACTTGCTTAGTTCCAGTTATGTAAACAACTTGAACAAAAAACAATTATGGTATAGCCGTTTTAGTTTTCTGTTGTATAACATTTTAAATGTTGCTCTCCGTACAGTTTTGAATTGGTATTTTTTGGCTTAAAGATCACGGGCCTCTACAGAAATTATAGTCTAAAAGGATTTATATTGAATTATGCAAAGCCCATGACCAGTTTCGTCTGCACAATGCAAATATTCAGGGAGAAAGGTCATGGCCGTTAGATGGAGCAAATCTCCAATATATATATATATATATATATATATATATATATATATATATATATATATATATATATATATATATATATAACATATTCAATACAGTATCAATAATATATATATATTCATATATTTATAGACAATATAGAATCTATTAATCAATCTAAATATCTATGTGGATGTATCTATGTATAAAGATATCAGTGGAAATATCTCGGTCGGAAACCAGCAAAATTGTGATTATTCTCCCACAACAATTATTCCCAGGAATTATGTTATGCTCGTGAGGTTTTAAATCGGAACTCCCCGGAGACATCACATTGAATCACAAACAATGATAGAAATCCTCTAATCGCAAGTAAAACAGGTCTAGTGAGTCACTCAGTAGAAACCAGCTGACTTCCTTCAGCAGAAAGTCGAGTTAAGGGTGATCAATTAAAAGACTGGCAAGAAGGTGTCACAATGGATTAATTACTTTTCTTGCTTTTTGTTTGGCAGTGATCACTGAAAAGGACACTGGATTTTCAAAAAAAAAAAAAAAAAAAGAAAAAAAGAAAGCGTGAATACAGCTAGACACAAACTTAGGGACCTATTTAGCATAAACTTGCAGTTCAATTTAATCCCTTCATTAAAATCCTTTTTTTTTGGGGGGGGGGGCTCCCAAATAAAAAGTAACAACTTTTTTCTCAACGTGTCAAACAGTAAATGCGGATATTTCTAGTCGTCTAATCCATTGTTGCCGCTTGCAGCGAGCCAAACCAACTTGAAAATTGAAGAAACCTATGCTGGCACTTTTGATTGACGCTTTCAAACAAGTTATGGTATCAAGGATGGGGAGAGATGGATTATGGATTTCTGTCTCTTTCTCAACTCACGGCATTTTCCGGTGATCACTTTTCTTGCCAACCTTCTCCCCAAAACAACTTGAAAAACCTATGTCAACTAACTCTTATGGAAGAAAAAGATCAGTGACATTCCCAACAATAACTTGATATCAGCGATTTCTAGCTTTGTTCACCCACTTCCGGTCTTCGCTGTTTATCTCCCTTTCGCCTATAATCTTCCTCCAAGGAATAAAAGACCTTCAAACAATAAACAGTCGTCGTCACATAAACGAGAGAAAATGGTCGCTGAATCGTTTTCAGGCTATCGGTTTTCTCCGTCCGTTTCCGCCCATGTTCGTTTCAATCCGGCCTTTTTCGTCTGTTTCCGGTTTTCACCGATTGACTGACTTCAGCTAAATAAGTAGTGCCCTTGCGCTGGTTACGTCTCACTTGACCCTGGTTAGCGATGTATTGATATAGACTTCGAGGCTACAAGCGCTCAAAGCAGTGACACTCATTTCATCCTGAGCTGTTTTACTCATAACTATCTGGAGATTTGGATTCATGCCTTTCCCAAGGGCATACAGTATTACCCATTAATAAGTGCATGCCTACCAATTTTTTTCATTGAAATCTAATTTTGTTCTAAACCAATGATAGCAGGATTTCATTATTCCTAGTGGAACTTTACACTATCAAAACAGATATCACCTATAATTCATGTCAAAATTATACAACGTTGAACTATGTTGCTTGACATATGGATTTGTTGCCGTCAAAAAATGAGTACACTCTTACGTAGAAAAAAAACCCCTTTTTAGCAACAGAAATCCAATGCTGAAGAGATTGGGCATAGATGGTACTCGATAATATGCGTTTTGTTTGTCTAATGATCCACTAGAAATTATAAAATCCTGTTGTGTTTGGTTTGGGAGAAATTTAACCCCCTATGAAAGAGTTAATTCATTCAGTTTTTTCGAGAAGATGAAACTATTGATGAATTCATTCATTCATTTATTTCTGGTCACTCACAGACAGGCTAATCAGAGGTTTCAGGCAGGGGGTAACAGAGGGGCGCTATGGTTGGCGTCATAGAGCGTGTTGTAGATAACGATACATTTTGCTATGTCAGTCAGTGGCAGAGATCGTCGTCAGCGTATCTAAGAATGTATGAGAAGAGAATGAAGATGGAAGTGACAAAAAATGGGTAAGCCAGATTGAACAAGCAATTCCAATAGTGCTGTCGCTTTTAGTCGCTACAGGTCTATCTCAGTCAATTCATATGTATGTATGTATGTATGTATGTATGTATGTATCTATCTATCTATCTATCTATCTATCTATCTATCTATCTCAGTCAATTCATATGTATGTATGTATGTACGTATGTATGTATGTATGTATGTATGTATGTATGTATGTATGCATCTATCTATCTATCTATCTATCTATCTATCTATCTCAGTCAATTCATATGTATGTATGTATGTATGTATGTATGTATCTATCTATCTATCTATCTATCTATCTATCTCAGTCTGTTCATATCTATCTATCTATCTTTCTATCTATCTATCTATCTTACTGTGTTCATATCTATCTATCTATCTATCTATCTATCTATCTATCTATCTATCTATCTATCTATCCCAGCAAGTTAATAGGTATCTCTCTGCGTCAGTACTTTATCCCAAATTATCTGTGTAAACCTTTCCTCCTCTCTCTTTGTATATAAAATAATATATATATATATATATGTATATATGTATATATATATATATATATATATATATATATATATATATATATATATGTACGTGTGTGTGTGTTGATGTGTGTGTAAGCTCTGTAACCAATACACACACAAAAACACACAGACAGACACAGACACAGATGTGTATATATATATATATATATATATATATATATATATATATATATATATATATATATATATATATATATATATATATATATAACATGTAGATTAATAATTATGCTCCGTTGTAAGGAAGACTATATACGTAAGTATGTGCACAACTACACCCACGCACCAGTCTGTAATCATATGAATCGATTTTCTCTTATCACTGGATTGATTATCATTCATTAAAATCTGTTCATTAGTGGAAAGCAGTGAACCTTCAAATCAGATCGTCCCATAGACATTGAAATAAAGAAGACCTAGACGCAGTGTAGACTCCCATGATGCACTGCGATAACAATCCAGCCTCGATCTGACATTAGCGGTTGACTTCACATCCGGGCAACATTATGCCTCCATAATGTTTGTTCAGAAAAGGAAAGAAGGAAAAAAAAATACTGATCTGATCAGTCATTGAATAGAAACTGTCACGTGACCAAGATGTTTTGGCAGCATGCTGTGTTGGTGTGATCAATTAAAACATTGAAAAAAAAGGATAATCGATAAATAAGTCACTCCTTCCGCCTTTTGTGAGGCAGTGATCACTAGAACATCTGAAAAAAACTCCAAAAATAACCAAAACAAACAGAAACGAAGGAGGACCAACCCAGCACAATGTATTCCACTGCCCCACCCCGAATCGGAGCCTATCAGGGGAAAATTTAAAAAAGAAGAAAAATGAAGAGTAAAATGTTCAAATCCTCAGCCCTCTAGCTCCGTTGGTGCAGTCTGTATGCCGGATACATACACAGCCAGCCAGACAACCGCAAAAAAAACTAGAGAAATGAGAGAAACCTGCCGACAGTTTTAATGAGAGTTCTCGTTGACGGTTTCTAATAATCCTGAAAGTCGGACAGTAGATGCGCTTGTTCTTTTCTCGTGTAAAGATCTAGTAAGGACAAAGTTATCAACTTTATTTTCATATTAAGTAAACGGCGCTTGAAAATATCTCGATTCTCTAGATAAAAAGTGAAAAATATCACAGATATATTTGAATTTCTATGAAACTACTTCCTAAGAAAGAATAATTGCATTTTTTTCCGTTGAACAGTCCATAGTTTTTAAATGGTGGAAAAGAGACCTGTTATCTGAAAGCTTTTACCCTTGAGTGAGTGAGTCAAATGTTACGGACTGTAAACCAAGAACTTTACTCTGTTCATCATATAAATATGGTAAAAGCATCAATTGGTATTTGACCATTTATCAAGGAAGATCCAATGGGGATTCAACCTACTAACAACGGCCTGCGAGATTAGATTTCCAATCGCCCAAATTCAGAAGATGATTTCAGACTAAACGGATGCAGATACTAATGCCATTGGGCATTTCTCAGTGTCTGTCTGGACCGATAGGATTAGGGCTTGCTCTCTGACCAAGTCAAATGCCCTGTCCTGGCAACAATAGAAACATTTTGAGGTTCTTGTCCCAAGCTTAACTTCCCACTGTTAAATCGACTTTCTGCCACATCTTGTTCTCGTGGGGGTTCTGATAAATATGAGCTTGCCGATCATTGCAATATGAAGCGCGTCCAGAGCCTTTTTTTTTCTTCGTATAACTAACTTGTTAATCTCAGAAGGAAAGAAAATCTAGGATTTATCTGGATGTTGATGTAATTTTTCTCATCGGGATGAATGAATGATTTGGGACGGTGAGCAGAGAATATTTTTTCAGCAAAATGTTATGCCTTCAGCCCAGTGGAGAATCAGGTGTTACGATCAGCGCACCAAGAAAGTCTCACTATTCAATATTGGAGAAGATTATTGATAAAACGAATGTGGCTTTAATCTTCAACGTTTTTTTCTCTTAGAGCATACCTGTTTGGGTCTGCACATACTACTGGGCAGGTCAATGTAATTCGTGCAACTTTTCGTGTCGCCATAATTAGAATATTTGAAAGTGGAAGATTAGGCTTAAGATTTCGATAATATGAAATTGATAAAGCACTTTCTCTTCACTGCAAACGATATCGTTTTTTTCAAGAAACAACTTTCTAATTTACTGTTATAGTTACAATGTAAATGAAAATCCCACCTGAAGACTAAAAAAAAGTTATCTTATTTTTTCGAAAATCTTGTTAGATACTAATGCTAAGAGGAAAAAAAAAAACGTTGATTTGAGCAAAGCCTATTTATACAAACGGCTACCATAGATTTTTATTAGTTAGGTTGGAAAATATATTGACCTGATCAAGTCAAAAAGGCTGATACGGTTAGTCTCTGGACCATTTGACAGACCTGTCCTTTTTGGGCCCCCTTTCTCAGTGAAGGAGCTTTTGCCTGCTCTTTCATGACTGCCCGACAGGCCAGCCTGGGTTATTTGTGCACACACACACACACACACACACACACACACACACACACACACACACACACACACACAACCAAACACACACTCTCTTTCTCTCTCTCTCTCACACACACACACAAATATATATATATATATATATATATATATATATATATATATATATATATATATATATATATATATATATACGAAGACAGCCTGCGTTGTCACCCGGGGACAAATGTAAGTAAAACCGACTGGTCAAACAGTAAATAAAAACAAAATTTCTCAAAATAGGGATCGCCACCCTTCTGCTGGGCCCATCAAGAAAATCGATTTATATATCCCAAGGGAATTAGGCTGACGCATATCTGAGTTGGATCCTCATAAAAATGTGTTGCATGATTCTCCCCCAGCTGAAGACACTATTATTAGCACGTTATCTCTAAAGGTGAAGGGTGTGGGTTCGAATCTGTGATGTATTGATGTTAGTGGACTTCGGTTTGTTTAATCGCGTGTAGTAACGAGGAGAATCACATCTGCTGACCGTCCATTGTCCCTTGGCCGAATTATGGTCAGCTGTTGACATCGTAGAACATAACGTTATCTTCATTGTAACGTATTGTTTATCAAACATACTCTTTTCATCAATTATATTTATTGTCATAATGTTCCTTCGACTACGGCCTGGTTTCTCTAATCGTTATCATTGTCTGTGAATTTGGATGATGGAACCTTATCTCTGGTTCCTGAGTCGTCATTTCTCAATGGAATGGCAAAAATGGAACACTCGACTATAGCCGTTACTATTTATAGTTTTCGGAAAGAAAAAATCTAAAAGTACGGACTTTTTGTGCTCGCGATGTAGAAGTAAATGCAGACTCATGAGAGAAAGATATCTTCAACGGTTTTAGATTTAGAAAAATAATCGCTATACATACATTTGCCAAAAAGTATCGATAAATTTTCCTTGAAAACCGTATGAAAAGTTGCAATGGATAAAAAGTAAGATAAGATGATTTTGAGCGTATGGACCTAGAATCACTTAAACGGAAAGTTTGTTTAATATATAATGATATTTAGGCTCCGTCAGAGGTACCCATTTTATTGGAAAGAGTTATGAGTAAGAATATTAGCCTGGAGGAAATAATTGAATATAATTTCTTTTTCATTTAAAGGAAGAAGATACTCCCTTTGAAGGGAAGGTGGAGGGAAATTTCGATAGGACAATAATTGATCATCATTTTTTTATTTCAAGAGAGAAAAATATTTCGTTTGATATGATATTTGAAATATTGGGGAGGTAGGATTGAATTTCGATCGCTGAAAATGTAGGAATTGCAGTAATAAGAATACCTGAGTTGACCTTTCAAGAAAATGCCAAAAATGACCAGACTTTAAATTGACCTTTATAGTTAACCAAAGGTTAATATGAGCTACTCAATGTTAAACTTGGGATAAAAATTACCTTTGTAAACAAATTTGCAAACTTTAGGGTGCAACTGTGTTCGTTAGTTTGAAAATGCCAAAAGTGACTTGACTTTAAGATGACCTTTAGATGTCTCCAGATGTCAGATCGACCCATCCTATGCTCATCCCTGGGTCAGGTTACACATGTACACAAATTTGCAGGCCGTATGGCGCAGCCATATTCGTTAGAAATGAAAACATTTAAATTTAGCAGGAGGTTAGCTATGCCTCTCCAATCTTCATCTCGGGGTAAAGTTATTCTTACTCAAATATGAAACCTTTGAGGTGCAGTTGTCTGCATTAGATTTGAAAATACCAAAATTGACCCGATCCAAAGTTGGCCTGTGGAGATTACCAGAGGTATCGGCAGTTTTTCTATCCTATACTTAGGGTCAAATTACCCTAATACACATGGGATAAATTCTTCAAATCAGAGCTTCCCAAACCGTGTACCGATAATCTCTTGGTGTATCGCAAAGTCAAATATAATTTTGTATATCTTTCAAAATAGGCTTTTCTCGGGTCAGTTGAACTGCTGGAATAGCATTTTCATATATTTGGTTTGGCTAACGACACTGGAATAAAATGCCACAAGAATGTTATTTATAAAAAGTCAATTAATTTAGTATTATTATCAAATAAAAATGCCTATATGGTCATAACAATTTACACTAAAAAATCGTATTCAATATTGACCAATACATAAATACAACTTAATAGACGTGCATGAAACTTGATGAAAAAATTACAAGCTTACCTGTACCAAAAAACGGGCATGTTTCGTTTATTCATTTTGCCTAAATTCTTCTATATATCTCAGCTGATTACACCCCTACCTGCAAAATATCCAATGAATTTATTTTCTATTCCATAGGATCTAAATTTATCCAAGTTATTTTGAAAATCATTTATACTTGAACTGCACTTTACATTAGATGGTAAACTATTCTTGTATTCTTAATTTCTTTTGGAAAAAAAATCAATTTTTTTCGACATAGCTTTTATCTAGTAATTTTCACGTCTTATCTGACTTATAAAACATTCATTATCATCATCATTTTCTAAGCCCGTCGTTAGACGTACACCTTCCCCAGTATCTGCCACAATTCTCTGTTATAGGCATCATGGAGCCAGTATTTTCTAAATTTGTCTAGTTCATCTCTTTATCTTGTATTTTTTCGGCCATGGTTTCGTATGTGATCTCATGGGATCCATGTTGTGAGTCATGTCCATCGGTTGTCTTCCATTCTTGCAACATAGCCTGCCCATTACCATTTAAGTTTTTTTAATAGATTCTATGATTACTCGGACTCCCGTTTTCTTCCTGATATACTGTGCTGTCTTGTGATCCGTCCATGTGTGGTTGAGCATGATTATCTCATGCCTACGTTGCATGCTTCTCAGTTTGCAAGCCTGTCTCTTGGTTAAGTTCTATGTTTCAGCCTTATATGTAACTATCAGGAGAGTGCATTGATTGTATACTCTACTTGTCTGAATTATCCCTATGACATACTCAAAAAAAGGAGGAAATCAAGCCAAAAATCACTTTACGGTGGTGGCAAGCCTTCGGCAGAGCAAGTTCAACTTTCAAAAACCAGACGATCCCAATAATCCTATTCAACATCAGAATCCCGTTATTTGTAATTCTATCATTTTGAAATTTTCGATTATGTTCTGTCTTGCCCTCCTCTAAAATAAAGCAGTCAATGCATAAAGTTTGGAGAGCTCCGTATCAAATGAAGGAAATCTACCGATGATGGTTTGAAAGTTTTATAAAACGTGACTTATGTTTAAGAGGGGCACCACGACCATGTGACCCTATTGTGTTTAACATTGCCTCACTTTAGTCTAAATTTGATAGAAATAGTCCTGTTATGGTTGACAAATAAACTAAGAAAAAGAATTCAAGCCATTCAACGATTCACTGTCATCTGAATCGACAAGGAATGGTGCCTGCTCTCGGATAATGCGTTGTCTATGATTTGAAAGAAACCAACTATAAAGCAAGAGTGGACATCTCCGCTTCTCTGCACTTTTTGGGACGCATCTCACCATTTTTAGACAGATTAGTGACTGGTGATGAAAAAATAGATATTTTAGAAGAATACAAATTGATGAAGTCAATAATTTAGTGGAGGCGAACTGTCTAAAGCACAAACCAAGGCAGACCACCATTCGAGGAAAGTTTTGGTAAGAGTTTGATGGGATCGCACTGGAGCTGTCCACTTCAAGTTGCTAGCAGTCAATGTAACGATTATAGTAGACGTCTATTGTCAGCAGTTAGAGCGTTTAAACATTGCTGTGAAGGAAAGAGGCCCAGTTTGATCAATCACAAACTTGTGGTGTTATGTCACGATAATGTACTGCCAATAGAGCAAAGGTCACATCTGATCACATTTTGGTCGGATTAAAAGATGGTTGGACGACTTGCCACTAGACTACGGAATGCGTATCTATGTGGATAATTAATGATCATCCTTACAGATGTATCCGTCCAATGATCTATATTCTTACAGACAAACGCCCACACAAATATATCACATTGCTTATATTCAAACGTTCACACACACATACACACACACACAGACCTATACATACGATATTCACAATCATCCATATATGCGAATATATAATACGTATCATCTTTATATGCGCATAACCAGAAACAGACGCTCACACCCCAAAATGCAATATATATATATATATATATATATATATATATATATATATATATATATATATATATATATATATATATATATATATATGTGGATTCCATCGACTTTTTGAATCTACGTGCGCTCCCATCTTCTGTCCAGTTATCCAGTGTTATCTAGAAGCTTCCACACATATGTACAAATACTTGAGCGTTTATATATATATATATATATATATATATATATATATATATATATATATATATATATATATATATGTATATATATAAATATATATATATATAGAGAGAGAGAGATAGAGATTGAGAGAGAAAGAGAGATTTGTACAAAATAAATAACTAATAAACAGGAACGAAAAGTGTCTATATGTAGGACTTTTACTTAAAGTTAACGTTGTGGCATCTCTAATGCATTGAGAAAAAAGATTTCTTTATTGATACATCTTTTCCAGAAACATTTGCCCGTACAGCTTTCTACACACACACGTATACATTAATATATATATATATATATATATATATATATATATATACATATATATATATATATATATATATATGTATATATATATGTATATATATATATATATATATATATATATATATATATATGTGTGTGTGTGTGTATGTATACATATATACACATATATATAGATATATGTTTCTCCAATTTTTCAAGATTTCCAGATAAACACGCACATATAAATATATATGGATAGATATTTCTAAATTTTTTCTAGATATCCAGATTTACACGCACATATATATATATCTTCAATTTTCCAAGATATCCAAATATACACGTGAATATATATATATATTTATATATATATATATATATATATATGCACGTGCTCATGCGCACGTGTGATTACATAGGGTAGTTTATGCTCGACAAGACGTGATAATTGTAGAAACATTTTAGTTGGGGAACATACTTCGTCCGGCACCAGTGTTAACTGAGTACCCGATCAAATATATGAATGAAGAAAAAGTATGCTACCGGCTGAGCTAACAACATTCAATTAAAGCAAGATTTGGAAATGACGAACTTGAAGTTTCCTCACCACAATGTTGAATATATAAGTACAAACACATATACAAATATATATATATATGAATTTCGAATTGTGTTATATTTACAGAAACTTATTTGAGATGATCTCATGTCGTTACAAGGTTAATGTATCATTTGCCCTAGACAATGTAGATAAAATGAACTATTGAAAAATGGGACTGCTGCAGGAATGGAACCTGTCACTGCTGACAGGGTAACTGATTAAACGTAGCAACGATCTTATCATTTAGCTAAACAACCGCCACTCATGCAATATATATATATATATATATATATATATATATATATATATATATATATATATATATATATATATATATATATATATATATATATATATATATATATATATATATATATATATATATATATATATATATATATATATATATACAAATAAACGTAAGTATGAAGATAGTCGGGAAAGCTTTACGCTCTAAAGATTTTATTTTGTTTATACAGAAATTTTTCCCAGTCCTGAAACATTTAAGACGTTACCACGTAAATTTTAAGTAAGGGGCTCACATACAGACATTTTTGTTTCGGTTTAATAGTTATTTATGCTGTACAAATCTCTCCATCTCTCTCTCTCTCTCTCTCTCTATATATATATATATATATATATATAGAGAGAGAGAGAGAGAGAGAGAGACAGACATATCTAGATCTATTTCAACCATTTTATCTCGTCTCCAGTTCTCCAGAGAGTAAGGGTAGCCGGCAGCAGCAATCTATAGAAATTCATGATTGATCACTAACATTTCAGCCATTATCGATCACTTTCAGATCAATACATTCGAAGTGACTGGAGCGGAACAGGCCACAATGGAACGGACGCCATTTCAGAATGGATTTCAGGCATAAAACCGGGACAGAATTATCTCTCTGACCAGCGCCGCCGTCGAGAGGAGATCTCAATTTTATGTCCTGGTCCGTTGTTCTAAATTTGCTTTTTTCGCTTGTTGATTGGTCAGGTTCTATTTTAACCCTCGACACTTTGGCAATAACTACATATATAGGTATATAGCTTCATAAACACTTACACACATACACATACGTAAATACGTGTGTGTGTGAGAATAGCTATATATATATATATATATACATATATATATATATATATATATATATATATATATATATATATATATGCAGGTTTAAATACAGATATATAATTTTGTACACTGAAGTACAATCTAAATATATACATACACACACACACATACACACACACACACGCACACGAACACACGCATACATATATATATATTTTACCCCAGTGCACAAATTTATGTACATTATTACCATATTATGTTATTGTATTGAAGTACAATCTAAATACACACACACATACACACACACACACACACACACACACACACACACACACACATATATATATAGAGAGAGAGATATTGTACTTTAGTGTACAAAATTATATACACATACTCAGTTACGTATGCATGTATACCATTACACGAATGGGAGTATATATATTTGTATATATACATGATTATGAATTGCGTTTTATTATATTGAAACTCTTAATTGGATTGATCTCCTGTTATCATAGGATTGATGTATCATTTGGCCTAGACAACTTAAAAAGTATAAATATCAATTCCTTAATAGCAGAATTGTCACGTTGGAAGAATCAAGTAAAGTAGCGCTACGTTGAGCCGGCTGTCCTATCGGTTGCAAGTTTGATTCCTGTCTTGTCCACATTTAAAAAAAAATGTTTATTCTATTTACGTTGTTTGGGCCATACATTCAACGTGTAATAACAGGAGATCATTCCAAACAAGAGTTTCAATATATTACGATCTATAATCATTCAGTCGTATGATATATTCATTTCTTAATAGCATATATATATATATATATATATATATATATATATATATATATATATATATATATATATACTGAAGACCAGCCTATCGGTTAGTTTCCACTTGTGTATATATACACATATTGAACGGAAAATTATGGTTCAGTTTAGCATCACTGTTAGATTTTAAATAGAATCATGCGCCTAAAACTGCATCTATGTTTAATGGTGTGGCAAAGACACGAACAGTGCTAGTTTTCAAAAGAAAATACAAATAGGAAAACGCACAATGTATATATATATATATATATATATATATATATATATATATAACTGAAAGTAAAGGTTCAGTTTAGCATTATAAGTACGTTGCAAAACCCTCTCAAAACCCCTATAGAGAAAATCTACACATAATACAATAAAGTATATGTTAAACAAAAAAACACTGAAGATAATCACATATATTACATAAACAGATAATCTGAGAGAGGTGACCGGAGAGACACAAAAAAAAACTGAACAAGTTTTTAATGTGTTCTATGTCCAAAGCTGTAAAGCTTTCTAGCGCGCATGTGTGCGTTTCCATAAAAAATGATGGCATGATACAAGTCCATACGAAAATTCCTCTCAGAAAGAAGCCAACAGTCATAGATGCGCACAAGAAAGGAGCCCACACGGAAAAGCCTACACGAAAGAAAACTCGCGTGGAAAAAGACTGACACGAGAAAAAGCCCACACAGTAAGAAGCCAACGCAGAAAAAGCATACCTGGGAAAACCCCTTGCGCGGAATGATAACCAAGCAGTAAAAGCCCAGACAGAGAGAAATGATTTTTGTTGCTTTCAGATCGATATTTTGGGAACCAAAACTCTGGTCAAAGAAGCATTCTTTTTACAGAGTTCTAGATAATTTTCCAGATGAATAATGAAAATTTGAGATTATCTACCTTCAGTAAAGGTTGCATGATACCTGATCAGGATAATTAAACCCTTTACCAAGGGTAACTTTATTTTAAGAGGTGTCCTGCCTCACGCATTCAACATGTTTTCTTTCTGTTCTAATGCCACGCTTGCCAAGTTTTAAAAATCAATTCTGAGTCAGTTTTACACATATATTAATTGATTCGTGTATGCAATAAAAAATCGAATTGATTTTATATAAGATTCCAACACATTAGATTGTCATACTTTTAAAAATATTTAAAAAAAAAACTTTTATCCATAAAATATTTTTTTGTGAAAAATGAATTTTAAATTATTTTTTGAGTTTCCTTGTTATTGGCACAATATAAAAGATTACAATTTATGTCATTCTTTTCCATAAGAGCAAAAACTAACCTTCAAACCCCTCCCTCCAAATATTTAATTTTATCACGTTATATTCCTTCGATTCAAGTCGATTTCAGCTTGAGGACTAGGTTTGAGATATGATGTCATCGAGTTTCTTCGTGTGGTAGGTCCCTATAAACTGAGTATGCATACCAGGAAGCTCTCATTAAATGTAGTTTTCATGCTTACACGAAACGTGAAGGGCATGGAAGTAAGAGTTATGAAAATTGGAAGTAAACAGATTCGAATAGAATGTATTTTTTGTTGAAGAATATTATTGAGTATACCAGATTGCACACCATGAAATCGTTCGTTTGTGTTATTCTGAACTAGAACCTATATTAATTTATGGTGCACCATCTGAGAAAGAAAAAAAAGCAAGCATTCAATTTCATCATTGTGTCAATTACTTTGAAAATTCTGTTCAATTTTTATCATTTATAAAAAAAAATATTATGCGAAAACAATCTAGTGTGGGCTTAAAGCGTGTGGGCATTTTTCATTGCACCATCGCAAGAATACAATTTATTTCACTTTCCAAATATTTTTCCAAATAATTTGGGGGAAAAAAATGCTTCTGCTAAGATATTCAGGAATATAGATCTGAATCCCCCATTTTTTTTTCTATTTTGACTTTTTCTCTGTTAAGCTTTTTCCCGTACAGGCTTGTTTCTCTGTGAGATTTTTTCCATACGGTAACTTTTCTGTCTGAGCGTTTCTCGGGTAAGCTTTTTCCATATGCAATTTTCTTCGGGGAATCTACGAGTTGGTGTTGGTCCTGTGAGCATTCTTCCTGCCACTATCTTTTTGTATCCCCCACTCTTTCTCTCTAAATATATATATACATAGTGACTTTTAGTAATTCAAAAATATTTTTCTGACATCGCCCTTCCCCACTCTCTATCTATCCGTCTATTTCTCTTGCTGCATTCCCATGTCTTTCTCCCTCTCTCTCTCAACACACACACACACACACACACACACACATATATATATATATATATATATATATATATATATGAAGGTGTCCAACTTTTTTTGAAAATTTGCTTCAAGTCACTAGTTCTCTTCTGCAAGAAAAGCTGATAGCGAAAATAATGTTTTATAATGTTTTTTTTTCAGTGAATCGTTATAGAGGCAACACACACCCCTTCATCTCTCTCTCTCTCTCTCTTTCTCCTTCTCTCTTCCGAATCTCAGCTCCTGTACTCCAACTTCTGATGACACCAACTAGCAGGCAATCATCACCATTTTATGCGTCTTGGAACGCTCAAATTTTTTCCCGTATAAATTGATTGTAGTTGCTTCTTCATTTCATACCTTTTTTTACTTACGAGAGATTTATTATAGGAATTCTCTAATATGTCTGGTTAGTCACTCAATAGAAACTGTCTCGTAACAAATACTTTTTGGTAGCATGTTGTGCTGCAGTGATCAATTAAGATTTGGAGAAAAGCAATCAAAGTATGAATTACTTCTCTCGCCTTTTGTTGAAACAATGACGTCTGAAAAAACCCGAAACAAGAGTGAATACCACTTGACTAAACATAGGGACCAATTTATCATAAATTCATATTGCGAATTCAGCCAATCGCTAAAACCCTTTTTAAGGGTTGGTTGGGATTTTTTGAAAAATTAAAAGTTTGTTTTCTATAATAATCTCAATATGATAAAGAGTGGATGTGGAAATTTTCAATCCTCAAGATCCATTGGAGTGGTCTGTACGCGCCATACGTGCACATACACATAGCAAGCCAGCTTGACCAAGTTGAAAACTGAAGAAAACTATGTTGACATTTTTGATGACAGTTGTATTCGATAGTTCCTTATATATGTTGGAAGAGTATAGCTTCTATACAAATAGGAAACATCTCTGATATAATTGATCTACCCATTCGAATGGAGACACCGGGTGATGATAGGTACCAATCGATCGGAGGCCATCTTAACAAAATGTTCTCTAAACTGCGACTGCATTCAGTCATTGGATTTGAACTTTGTAGTTTGGACTTATCTAATTTCTGTCTGGCTAGGCAAATATAAATGGTATTAACATCTGACCTGGAAATGGCATGTGTTACGAAATGTGTTATCAAGAAAACAAACAATGGACAAACTGTATCTATTTAACTTTTCTGTTTATGTTCTTCATTTGCTGGCTAGCTGTTTAATGATAAGATCGAAGAAAAATCTTCGAAGTTCTAGATAATGTTGATCTTGTCATTGTTGTAGGCAATGATAAAAATTATCAAAAAAGTTTAATAAACAATGTTTGTCTGATGTTTTGAATACCAAGGTTTTAAATAAAAATTCCCTTTTCCATACTGTTTATATATATATATATATATATATATATATATATATATATATATATATATATATATGTGTGTGTGTGTGTGTGTGTGTGTGTGAGTGTGTGGGTACACGTATACATTTATCGTTGTGTCATCCACAGACAGCTGTTTCGTTGTATTACAAATCTTCTGTGTGGCTATAGACAATCCATTATTACATCCAGTACCATGAGATAGGATTGAAACCTTCGCTTCAGACCTACTGCTGAGTCACGGATCTGGACGGTCAGTGAGGCTGAATTTAAGTGATATATTAATTTAGTTTAAATTCCCCATCCACCAGTTTACTCCCGAAGAGTATTGCATAATGCTTACAATCAATTTAACTGTGTTGCATAATGCTTACTTCAATTTAAGAGTGCTCAACCTTGAATAGAGGAACGTTATATATATATATATATATATATATATATATATATATGTATGTGTGTGTGTGTGTGTGTGTGTGTGTGTGTGTATATTACTGTGTATTACATCTCATCCAGTAACGCGAGGCATAATTAAAACCCTCATATCAGACCCGATGGACTACGGAACTGGGTGGTCAAGAAGGCTGAATTAAAGGGATATATTAATTTATGCAGAAACTCCTCATCCACCAGAGTGCTCTATTCTCATGGAAGAGCATTGTATAAGCTTACAATAGATGAGTTACCTCACTTATATATATATATATATATATATATATATATATATATATATATATATATATATATATATATGGAGAGTGAATGAATGAGATTTATCCGAACATAATAGAGAATCTAATAGAAAATATAGAAACACAAAAGTTTGAAAAAAAACGTATTTATTGCCGTTACATATTTCGAAAGATTGTTTCCACTCGTTATCAAATATCAAATGTCAAAATGATAACATTTTGCAGACAACAAGGTCTGGAGAAAAGAGAAAAATGGTGCATGGTCATTCTTGTTATTGTTTTAAATTTCCTTTCATTTACAGGCGAAAACGGAAGAAATGTATTTGTTTCAAAGATCGAATCATTTGTGAATGGGAAGTGAAAGTAAGTAGGGGTTTGTGTGTGTTGATGAAGCTGTATTTAGTGATTGTGTCATTTAGAAATATTGTATATTGTATGTGTGTATGTAGCGTTTGTGAGTGTGCATAGCTGTTGATGCGTTGTTGAGGGGGAAAGGTATTTTCTGTATGAATATGAGTGTTGATAACCCAAAGACTTTAGAAGAGCGTAGGTAACATATATATTTTTTAATTACATTTTTAAGATGTGTCGGTCTTTATATCTTAGATTTTACATTAGAGTCACCAAATTGGTTCGTTTGTAGACAATAGTTTTGGCAGTCCTCATCTTCTCCAGTGCATGATTTAGAATGGAAACAAGTTTATGTCGCTTTTTTTGAACTGGGCGTCTGGTGTGTGGGTGTTGTTTGAACAATTATTTTGCAGAATTAGTGTCAACCACTCACTGATAAGATGAATCCTTGGGACAGGATTTCGATGTCTATACTGTTCTTAGCAGTTAAATGTCAAGTAGATAGTGTGCACACGTGTGTCTAAGTATGTGTGTCCTTGTTTATGCGAGCGTGTGTATGTATGTGCGTGCGACTTCGTGTATGAAGAGTTGTTAGTGGGTGATCATACTTTGCTTTGGCCGTTTCTTTTTTGTGTTAACACCTTACGGATTTTTATCAATGGTATGAATCTCAAATAGAAATAACAACCGGAGTAGCGAAGCTTGCACAGCAGGTACATTTTTATATCAATACCTTAAACAGTGAAAGTTGCATAGTTCTCAGTTCAATCTTTAAAGTAGTCTTTTACTCTCTTTGCAATTTTCAATCTTTTTATCCTTGGGTCTTTGCCGTTTTGTGTTCATTGCACATGACTTTCATTTTATTGCCTACTTGCTTTCATAATCCAGGCAGTGTATTCTTATCTGGAGGTAATGATGGTTTTAACCCAAAAAGAATGATGTTGTCAGGATATCTGGTGTTACTTAGGGTAGTCAATCTATCTATATTAAATGTATCCAAGCCTCTTTGTATAAGTATATTAAAAGATTTGTTTAAATATATATATATATATATATATATATATATATATATATATATATATATATATATATATATATATATAATTGTGTCATCTACAAACTGCAATTTCGATGTATTACATCTCTTCAGTGTGGCTGTAGACTTTCCATTATCCCATCCAGTACCGCGAAGCAGAATTGATACCTTCACTTCAGACCCGTAGTATCCTCTGGAGTACGGAAGTGGACAATCAGTAGGGTTAAATTTAAGCTTTATATCTAATAACATAGAAATCCCTCATCCACCAAAGTGCTCAATTCTTACAGAAGAACATTGCATAAGCTTACGATGGATGAGTTACCTCACTTAAAGAGTGCTCAACCCTGTTTAGAGCAGCATTAATTATTGTGTCATCCACGGACAGCTGTTTCGATGTATTACATCTCTTCAATGTGGCTATAGACTTTCCATTATCCCATCCAGTATACATATTAGAGTATTTGAAATTATGTATTTCGCTATTAGCCAACCAACTAGGACAGAGACGGACTTAAATGGTATGAAACGACAGCCAGAATCAGTCCATCATCATTTCTTGCCAGTGCATCGTTTACAGTGTATAATGAAGATTACCTCATTGGAAGTATAGACTTTAAAGAGCACCTCCCCCAGAAAATGATGAGGAATTGTAAATTTGATAAATCATCATTATCAGTCTTTTAACACCTTTCCGAGGATTCACCAGAATTCTCTATCATGGGCGCCGTGGAGCCAGTATTTTCTGAATTTGTCCAGTTCATCTCTCAATCTTGTATTCTGTCGTCCTCAGCTCGTATGTGATCTCTGGGAATCCATGCTGTTAGTCATCATGTCCATCAGTTGTCATTATTGCAACATGGCCTGCCCATTGCCATTTAAGTTTTTTAATAGATTCTATGATGTTTTTGACTCCCGTTTTCTTCCTGATATACTGTGAGGTTCAGAATGAGCGACCGTAGAAGTGTCCACTTTGGGACCAGCTCCTTCAAGTGCAATGGAGCAGTGCAGCCCCGGGGTAACGGATCCTCTGCAGCAGGGCCGAGTAATAATAGGAGAGCTCAAGGATGAGTCCGAAGGCCTCCAATGCGCTGAGCAGTGGCAGCCTCAGTAAAACCTCATTGGCTGACGCACTACACCAGCGCACTCGGTCTTTTACACCACCCACACGCCAATCTCCGGCCCATTTGATGGGCAAGTGTCAGTAACTGCACCTTAGGCTCTGCAGTGGAACAGATACCACACTTTGATCCCACCGAAAAAAGTCGGGCTTAACCTCGGAAAAAAAGGAGATATCCTTCCAAAAATGGCTCCAGCTGACGCGGCTACCGTTGAGAAGCTCATCGTAATGGCTAGACAACGTCAACCGCGAAATTATCCACCAGGGAACCTGCTCCTTTAAGTGCAATGGAGCAGTGCTGCCCGGGGAAACAGAGACCCCACAGCTGGGCCGAGAAATAATGGGATGAGCTGAGGGACGAGTCCAAAGGCCTCCCGATACTCTTAGCAAACGCAGCCTCAGTTAAACTCATTGGCTAACGCTTGCACCGGCGCACTCGGTCTTTGATGTCAACCCACAACCCAATCTCCGGCCCATTCGGTAGGCAAGTGTCAGTACCGACTCCTCGGTCTCTGCCGTGGAACAGATACTACACTATACTGCTCCCGGATAACAGGCTGGAAAATGTGGCTGGTTAGCATACGTTGCATACTCATCAGTTCGCAGGTCTGTCTCTTGGTTAGGTTCTATCTTTTAGCTCCATGAGTGACGATTGGGTGGATGCATCGGTTGAAGGCCTTGCCATCCCAGGGTGATTTTTCTCTTGATTTCCTCCTCTTTTATAGATCTCATAGAGATTCTTTGTCCTAGGTAGATGTAGTGGTCTACTTTCCCGAGTTTTGCATGTTTTATCTTGACAGTTATGTTCTTATTCTCGATGTGATTGTTGCACACGACTTTTGTTTTACTAAATTTCAAGTGTAGGCCAAGTTTTCTGCTTTCTTTGTTCTGTTCATCTAGCATTAGTTGGAGATGGGAACAGACTTTAAACAGCCAGAGGAAAAAAGAGAGATGATGAGGAATTGTAAATTTTATAAATAGTATTTAAATTTCACTGGTACTTGATTTTTCAAAATTTCTTTTCTGAAAATACGTTATTACTTTCCAAACGCAAGATATGCAATTACATCCTGAATACGACAATATTTAAGCACTTTCTGACATAGTATTTATTTTATGCACGCCTTAGTATATACATTATGTGTATAGAATATATATATATATATATATATATATATATATATATATATATATATATATATATATATATATATATATATATATATATATATATATATATATATATATATATATACGATGTTTGTGTAACGTTATTGAGATGGTTTCGCACGGTGATGACATTGATGGACTATGGGAGAGGAAAGAAAAGGGGCGAATGATTCAGCGTTGATGGTTGTTCAGACTCAGAAAGGATCTGTTTCCTGCACTTTGAGCTATATCGAAATATTAATTATGACAGCCACGAATTGCATCAGAACTGACAAGGAGACAAACAAGTGCGGTTAGTCGATCAATAGACACCGTCATTTAACCAAAATCTTTTGGCAGCAGAGAATGTCGGGTACGATCAATTGAACGAGTGTAAAGGGGGGATCAATGAGAAAGTTACATCTCTGGCATTTTGTAGGGCAGTGATCACTAAAAAAGAGCATGAAAACTAAGGGAGCAGTTTCGCTTAAACTTACTTTGCATATTGAATCTCTAAATAAAACCCTAGCTAGGGGTTAGTCAACCACCCCAATTTTTTTTGACGTCATATGGAGTAAATTTTCAAACTTTCAGCCCCCCCCCCTAGCTCCATTGATGCAGCCTGTATTAATGTAATATACATAGCCCACAAGACAGACCAAACTGAAGAAATATATGTTGACAGAAAGTTTAAATATTAACACATGGTTCTCGATTAGTATTTTTCAAGTACCAAATCTGATACTGAAAACAGTTGTTTGGTCCGAAAACATTCAAATAAACCAAACCCTCCACTGAAGACGCGATAGGGTCTTCAAAATCTGAAACTGAAACGACATTTAATGAAATTGATTTTATCATAGACACAAACTAACAACATTCGTAGAAAAATACGTCTGAAATTATCATTCTCAGGGTATATTAGCGCACAAGTAAGAGAAGCATCGTATTTTTTTCGGGGGTTTTTAGAGGAATGCGATTGAAATGAATTTCAAACATGATTTTTTAAAAATATCTAAACTGGTGGTAGATCTAAATTTATGTATAAAATATCCAAACTGACAACACCGAAGAGAAGTAACCGGAATACTTCGAAGTTCCATACGGAATTATTATGTCTAAAGAAGAAAAAAGTATTTTTCTAATCCCTAAATATTCATTTTCGGAGGATATTTAGTTTTCGATTTGAGTTTATGCCAAACTGATCTTTGAAAATCCAGACATTTTTTCGGTGATCATGGTTCATCAAAAAGCGAGAAAAGAAACTAATCCATTGATCACTTCTTTTCCCATTTTTTTTTTTTTTTTACTTGATCATCCCAATTTTGCCACATAAAGACGTAGGCCATGTTACGGGTTCAATTGAGTGACTAATTAGACCAGTATATCGTATAATCGTATTTTCACATCTTTTTTTTTCTCCTCTCAATCATAATATAACGAAAGATTGTTGAATAGAACTATGTTAATGGGGGAGGGATCGGTGTACAATAAAGCACTATTTATGAGATTCTACAAATGCAGAAAACTAATGAGAATACAAATCAGGAATTATAAGAAAGCTGAAACTGAAAATGGGAGGACATATAAGACAAGAACCTTTGATTTAGTACTGTGAATATTATTCTCCCATAAGATATTTCGATAAAAGCTTTCTCGAACAGGAAGTATGTGCGAATAGTTACGATTTCTGTAAATTCAAAGATCACGTGGCAATAACTATCAATGCAAACTATATTTAAATAAATTGCTCTCTTATTTTGACCCATACTGTAGAGTACACCACATGATAGTCAAACATTGTCTACGTATGCGTAATTAACATAATTGCCACAAAACAGGTCATATATATATATATATATATATATATATATATATATATATATATATATATA
>OY735242.1:857688-865188 GCA_963457665.1 Thysanoteuthis rhombus
ATCATCTAAAATTAGCTAAAAAAGATAGATATCTTATCTAGACCTATAACAAAAAAAGAAAACTTTAACTAAAATTATTTAAAACATACCAGCTCAAGATTTTTGCATTGGTGGTAAAAATAACCATAGAGACCCTCAGAAGCCCTATTTTGAAGAAGAAAAGATAGATGGTGCCTAGTGGTGTATTCATGCAAATTTCCATGGTTGTAGCCTCCAAAATGTGACCAGACTGTACAGACGAGCAAAGAGGGAAAAATGTGTAGTCCACTTGGCTGGTTGATCTGGTGGGCCATTCGTGGAGCGACAGTAATTCAATTGCAGATTATAGATATTTCTTCATGATTTCAATAATTCCCCATTGACTTTCGTTCTTAAAAACAATAGATTTAGTTGTAAAATATTCAAATTGGCAACCATTCAAGTCCCTTCGGAACGGGCACTCTCCCAGTATGAGTGAGATAGCTGTCAACATATTTAGAAACATGGCTATCAATGCTGGTATGTTTGTACTTGACAGGCATTTTAAGATCTTTTATGGTACGTTTGGTACAACGCTCGAAAAATTTGGTACGTATTGGCAATTTTCTTTCAAGATAAAAGGCAAACTCCACACAAAAAAACGTGGAAATAAAGCAGTTATTCGAGCATTTGAATTAAGTTTGATTTGTTCCCGTTTATTAGTATCTAACATGATTTCCGTTATTTGTTAATTTAACGGATGATTTGGTACGTTTTACCCTAAACCTTTGGTACGTTTGCTTGGAATTCTGTGCCAGATCAGTTCAGAGGTGGTTTAATGCTCTTAATTGAAGAGTAAGGAGGCAATTTGCTGACATCTTTTGTCAAACTCTTCTTCAAAGTTTGACTTCTCACTAAAATGGGAGATATATACCAATGTTCAAAACCCGTATTCCCCTACTGTGATGTGAACTCACGACCAACTTATTGACAGCAGGCTATCTTAATGACTCAACTGGATTAACAATACTTACATATTAAGTACAGCGATCATTCCAATATATATTGATCTTTCCATTCTAATACATAAATACATTTTTACAAAAAAAATTTGTTCATAATTTTCTATTTATTATATATACAAAAGTTGTAGTAATCATCCTGCCTATTAGACAGATTCAGCAATATATATATATATATATATATATATATATATATATATATATATTCTAGAAAGCTTTATAGCTTTAAACACCAAACCTTACAAATCTTGTTCAATTTCTTTAGCGTCACTTCAGTAAGTTATTCCCTTGTATCTGTCAATGTAATTAGTGTGATCTTCTACAGTGTTTTCCCATATTTTACATGTATTTCGTTATCATGGTATTATGTACAAATTTTCTCTCGTTAGGATCATTACCATGTAACTGTTTCGGGGATTTTAAAACAAAATAGTTGCATTAAGATGGTACCCAGTGGTGTTGATCAATCACCATCTCCCTTTCAGCTTTAGATTTAATATATAGCTTATGACATATATGCAGTTTGTTATTTTATATAGGTTATAATCATAATGTAATGTACATGGATATTATTTCATACTACATATTCAATCTTTTTTAAACAGGACTTACGTAGATTACCCCAAAATATATTCAAAGATGAGGGATATATTTATATATAATTGACGTACGGCCATTGTTAGCAGTTTATTATTCTCGGTAGCCATTGCTAACATTTTTGATCCAAACTCCTGTCTTGTTCAGACTAGACTGAAGTTTGTACATCGATTTATTCAAATGGGCGAATCGATTTTTGTTTGTGGCGGTGGTGGTGGGTCACAAGTGTGTTTGAAGAAGTACTTAGGTATACGTAAATATAAGTGGCTTTTGACTTTTATATGCATACACACATACACACACATATAAAGAATAAATACGTGCATCACACCCACACATATATATAGTCTTATACATACACCCACGCACGCGCGCACGCGCGCGCGCACACACACACACACACACATATATATATGTTTGTGTGTGTGTGTGTGTTAACACAAACTCATAAATATAAAAAAATGTACTATCTATCTACATATGTATACATGTACATTAGAGAGGCCAATATCAATATGATAACCAATCTGACTCTAGTATGGATCAGAGAGTACTAACTTACATATATATATGTATGTGTGTTTGCATGTGTGTGAGTGTGTGTGTGTGTGTGTGTGTGTTATCGTTAGAAGTGGTGTGCGTGGATCTGTATCTTAGGTCTGTCAGCACTACCATAAAATGTGTTATCGAACTGCCATCCTCTAATGTACGCAGGAAAGTATGAGCAAAAAAAAAAAAAAAAAAGGGATAAACAAAATGGACGCCATGTTGCAAGTAGAAGTAGATGAAACCGCGGGAAAAAATGTTTTCCGACATTTTATGCTTCTGAAACATTTTTCTTCTTCCCCGTCTGTTTTGTACTTTTTTTTCACTTCATTTTTTTTGCCCTTCTTTCTTTCGTTCTCGCTGTTTCTGGTTGTTGTTTTTCTTTCTTACAATTTTCGATTCTTTTACGTTCACGTTTTCATTTAAAGGTTGATTTGAACCTAATAATTTTCTTCAGCTTTTTTTTATCTTTTCCCATTGGGATTCAAATCTTTCTTTGTGCATCTTCCTGAAGTTTTCTGTTCGAATTTTTCGTTCTCAATTATTAGAGAGTATCAACCACAACTGTCATCAATACTGTCAAGATGTATTTTGCTGGCTGACTGGCTGACTGGCTGACTGGCTCTTTGTGTAAGTATCACCTTGGTAGGCAGCACTAATAGAGCTACAAGACTGAAAACGCAAACATTTACTACTTAAGTCGAGAACTTTACCTTATTGGTTTTTAGAAGCGTACCCCTCTAAAAGGGTTTTTTAATTGGGGATTCATTTTGCAATCTAGGTGCATACTAAGTTGGGCCTTAGTTTTTGTCCGGCAGCATTCATCACTTCAAAATTCGTATTTGTTTTAATTGATCACCACCGAACAATAGACCATAGACGTAACTTAATCATTAATCAACTATTTTTCCATTTTTTTCTGATCACAATTTACATAGCATGCTGCTAAACGATATTGTTCATTCCACGTTTTCTATTGAGTGACTAACCAGACCTGTTTTTTTTTCCTTTTCTTTTGATGTGATTTATCCTTTTAAAATGTGTTACTCTTGCCTTTTTCTGTTTCTTTCTTTTTTGTTCTTCACCCGTCAGCCATTTTTTTAAATTCCAGGTTATCTGTTTCTTTTGTTTTTTGTCATCTACTTCTAGCTTTTATAAAAATCGTGATATAAGTCGGCAGTTTTTTTGAAAGGCAGACATTTCTTGTCAAGACCAGATTCAAATAGGTTTACAGCGTGAGTAAGGAATTGAGAGAGAGGGAGAGAGAGGGGGGTTAATGATGGGCAGAAAGCTTTCATCTTTTGTTAGGAACGCTATTCTCTTTTTTTACGTCGCACCAAGTCGTAGTAATCTTCTAAAATCTATTCTCGAGATAAGTACATACGAGAGAGTACGAGAAAGAAAGGAAGGAAAGGAATGGAAGAAAGAAAGAATATTAGATAGTGTTTATGATTAATGTATACCCTTCATATATACATTTATGAATTTTCAATTTCGTAATAAATTATATTGCATCTTGCACGATGTTTTTATTTCTGATGCTACGTTTAATTATTTTTATTTCGAACGTTTTGACCGGGATTAACTTGGAAAATCGATTGGAAACAAATATTTTTTTTTATTACAGGAACAAATGTTGGCAAATGCTGTCAAAATCGTATCAACAACGTTTTTTTTCTTCTTTTTTTAAAACTGAGTCTGGTGTCTTTTTTGTTTCCTCTCAAGGAACTTTTCTTAGTGTAAACCCCTCACTGCATGTCCACCCATACCGATACATGAAATTATGTTAGCCCACTTGGCAGCTCTCTTGCCAACAGAGTCAAACTGACAACTTTTTTATACATAAGAATTTATTCATTGAGTATGCGATGCAAAAATTTGAAGTAATCATCTTCTGTTGGAATAAAAGTTTGAGTGGAGTTTGACCCTGAAGCAATCAGGTGTGTTCTACTTTTTTCCGATTCAACATTATTTTGCTCTTTTTTCTTTATTTTCTTTTGATTCTAGTGCTTACGTACTGTTTTTTCTCCTCTCCTTTTCTTAAACCTCTGCCAAACGTGTTCGATCGTCTTATAGTCTATCGATGCAATATCTCTAAGAGTTCTCAATGAATTATAATTAGATTTTGTGTGAGGGTGGAAATGCACTATGGAAGAAGTGATTGGATTTTGGGACGGATCCATGACTTTTTGAGTTTCCTCCCCTGCTTTATTTTTGATATTTTCAAACGATATCCCCGAAAGTTCTCAATGAATTTCAAAAATTTTTTCTAGAGTAGTATACCTTGGGTTCAATTTTGGGGTGAATCCAGGAATATTTCACTGTTATCTTCCCATAGATCGTAACTATTAACGAACTGGTTTTCATTCAGCTTTTACTGACATTGGAGTTGGCATTGTCCCATTCAACTTTTCTTTTTCTTCATCATTTTGTAATGCTGCCGTTTATACACTACAAAAATCCTCTGCTATTTGCAGGGTTGGGTGGGGTTACAGGCACCAGGGGACTGCAAATATGAAAATCCACGAATAACTTTTGCTGACTCCCCTCCCAAACCGCTTCCAATCCCCCAAATCTATAAATCTTGCACCATAAGCAATAAACCATTCCAAAATCGTAAATATATAAATAAAAAAATGAATACGGTAAAAATTAAAAATTTCAAAACTTGCCTCCATTTTTTTTCTAATGACAGATCCGTCAGATATAGCAGAATAAATGTTTTTTTAGTCGAAGACACAACAGTCTCAATCTGCTCAGAAGTCCTCTATGAGTACACAGGAGTATATCTTTTTCTATTTTCCTCACGACTAAATGGATGCTTTTTTTTAGTAGTTATAACAATTTTTGTTTCTGCGCTGCTATTTAAATTCAGTACAATATTTTGTTGCTCTTTTGAATTTTTTTAACCGTTCTGAGAAAAGTTGCCATGAAAATAACAAGAAATAAAAAACAAACAAACAGGATATTTAGATGAAGGTAAAAAGCATAAAAATGAAAACGAAATGTCAATAATGATTTAAGAATATTCTCCGATAAGAAATAAATACATTTGTTTACTGCTCGGTAAATCAGAAAATAGAATGTGTAAAATATACCATTCGACGAATCAGTCCGCGTGCGTGAAGTTTTCAGCCACAAAATGTTTTCATAATCATCATCATCATCATCATCATCATCATCATCATCATCATCATCATCATCATCATCATCATCATCATCATCATCATCATCATCATCATCATCATCGAGCCTTTCAGCGTCCACACTTGTATTTTGCCGGCCACCTTATCGGATATGGTCTCTGTGGATCGATGTTATGAATCATTATGTCCAGTCCATTACCATCTGAGTTTTCAAATGGATTCTTTGATATCCTGTTCTCTCGTTCTTTCCTCCAATATATTGAGCTTATCTTTTTCATCTCTCCGTGTGATGTTGAGCATGATTCTCTCCTGTGCACGTTGCATGGTTCTCAGTCTGAGAGTCAATCTTTTGGTCAAGTTCCATGTTTTAGCTCCATAGGTGACTATCTAGAGAATGCATTGGTTGTAGATCTTTTTTTTTCAAAACTAATGAGATTTTATTGTTCTTAAAGATTGGGTTTGAGAACAGTATACTCTTATTATCATTCTTCTTTTATATACTTCTTCGTCTTCTCCTTCGTCTTCTTTTGCAATCTTCTTATTTTTCTTTCCCTTTTCTTCTACTACTTTTCTATCTTTTTGTTATTTTTCTTTCTCTTGTTCTTCTTCTTCTTTTTCTTCTTCTTCTTCTTCTTCTTCTTCTTCTTCTTCTTTTTCTTCGTCCTATTCATCTTTTATATTTTTCTTTGTCTTCTCCTTTGTCTACAATCCTTCTTCTTCTTCCTCTATTTTCTTTTTTTTCTCCTTTTTTCTCCCACAATCCTTCTATCTTTTTGTTATTTTTCTTTGATTCTTTTTCTTATTCTTTCATTCTTTTTCTTCATCTTCTTCCTCTCCTTCTTCTTTCTCTTTCCTCGTCTTCTACAATCCCATTTTTTTTTATCCAAGTGGGTTGTACATTTTTCTCTCCGTGCTCGTCCATGTCTACGCCGATACATGCGCGTGTGTATGCTTCTGGGGTTTAGTTTCTTTTTTGTTTTTTCTTTACACTAACCTTCGATGTTTCCAGTGAAAATAGCATTCTCCATAAGTTCTCAATAGACGTTTCCAGATGTTTTTCAGTGGAAACGCCTGTGAACACTCGCTGTTAAGTTGAAAGATATTTCGATGAAACAGTTGTTGTCTCTAGTATTATGAAATATTTGAGAGGAGAGAATGAGTGAGAGAGCTCACGAGAGAAGTGTCCCCCCAACTAACACCAATAATCTACAAAGTTGTAACATCCGTTGACAACGACCTGCCTATATATATATATATATATATATATATATATATATATATATATTGTGTCATCCACAGACAGCTGTTTCGATGTATTACATCTCTTCAGTGTGGCTATAGACTTTCCATTATCCCATCCAGTACCACGAGGCAGGATTGAAACATATATATATATATATATATATATATATATATATATATATATATATATATATATATATATATATATATGTGTGTATAGATATATATATATATATATATATATATATACATATATAGTTAGTTAGTTAGTTAGTTAGTTAGTTCATAATGTTTTAGGAGTTTGTAATAATACAAAATTACTTAGCAGAAATAGATTTTTCCATTTGTACCAATGCAAATAGAGCTATCAGTGCATAGAGTAATATTTGCAAGGATATTTACCCGGTGAATGTCAAGACCCCTTTCCAAATGCATATTATTATATTGCCGATTGATGAACAGTTAAATACGATATATTGACTTTCATCGGATATAAATATCCTTCTAAATTTTACCTCATATATAATTATGGACTTTGTTTCATGATTCGCACGATCATCAAGTAAGTCTCGAAAATCAATATTATATATATATATATATATATATATATATATATGTATTAACAAAGTATTATGTATACTTGTATCAACAAAGTATATGTGAAACAAGTAAGGAAAACCCGGAAAAATTACATAAATCACATGAGCAGGTATCAGGGAAAAAGTGACTGAGTTGACATAAAAACATTTTGGAAAGTTTTTTTTTTAATGTTTAGCATTTCCGGCTGAGATGCTTTCCAGAATATACGTATAATATTGATCATTATTATTATTATAATTAATGCCCTCTCCTTCAGGGTTGAGCACTCTTCAAGTTGGGCAACTCGTCTTTTATAAGTTATATAACAATCCTCTTCCGACTCTGGAATGGAGCATTCTGGTGGATGGGGAATTGTGCATGAGCAAATATATCCCTTAAATTCAGTCTCA
>OY735242.1:867688-885188 GCA_963457665.1 Thysanoteuthis rhombus
TTATATTCCTCAAGTAAATGAAATTTTATGAGTTAGCTACAATCAAGATGAATTGTTTTGGAAGATGCACACCTTGTATATTCGTTACGGCAATATAATTGTTGTGTGTATCGTCCACCACCATTCAATGCAACATTTTTTTCTCCCAAATAGTTGCAAAAACAAACAGAAATCTGAAATTTTTATGAAACTATTCCCACGGCTTCTGCGGTGTACTCTGATAATTTCTTTTGTATTTCTGACAGGCATTAGATCCAAGAGATTTCTGTTGTTCACAGATCTGGACGAAAACCACATAACTGATGAAGATGCTGAAAATAAAATTACCCCTGTTCCCCATAATATACATTTTTATGTATCAAAAAAATAATTTTCTCTCTGTTTAGATTTTTCTGTGGAATAATATTTTCCTTACCTCGTGTAATGGACTATGTTTCACTGATTTTAACTATGGGATAAAGAATTTATTTTCGTCTCGCGATCCACAGGAAAACAATTGTCGAAAAAACGAAGTGTTGAAATTAAGTGAATAAATAGATATAAAAAAAAATGAATTGAATATAAAAAATATAATTTTTTGAAGTTTACGTTTTGTTTTAATTCTTCTATGGAATAACTTCATCCAACCCTGAATGATGGACTATCTTAGACCAACTGTTATTTCGGAAAAAAAGAAATTTGCATGAAGAATAAGTAATTTTTCTTTTGCGATGTATGAAACATGAGAATATAAACACATCTTTCCTGTGAGAAAATAATTTTTACGCATATTAAAATAAATTCGACTATTGCATCCATCAACCGTACAAAACAATTGAATGACTGCTTCAATGAACAGATATATAAAACAAAGTGACTGGAATACTATCAAGAATAAATATCCCTTGAAATACCAAAATATAAAAATATATTTCAAATTTGAAAAAAACAAGGTCTTACATTTTGTTCAAAATAACTTGATGAAAAATATTTACTTACGTGAATAGAAATTTCTAGCGAGTCCGATTCCATTGACTGACAGTGTGATTTTGGGGTTCACTTAAATCTTAGCCAGATGTGAGTCAGTCGAAGAGACTTCCTCGTTATTAAAACTTCTGGAATGGAAAAGTCGGGATCCAGTTTAAATTTATAGTTTCATTTAAGATTGAATTACCTTGTGCAAGAATTAAAAAACTCCACAGTCTCATGTACTCCGCTGTGAGTAGATGTATTGCTATGCAAAATTTCAGCGTCCTATTTGCAAGATTGTGGCCTACAAAGTGGAACAGAAAGACGGACCTCAATCTATATATATATATATATATATATATTGATCAATAAATAGATAGATAGATTAATAATTGCGTATATGTATAAATAAACAATTGATTTTTTCTTTTCTTTTTAATTCAATATATCTTCAAAATATAAATAGAATATCACATTGAACTTATTTATCGTATACATCTATCATTTGCCGTTAATTCGAGCATCTATTGCCATGAAACTTCCGAGCTCATTTTTGTCTATGGATAAAGACTTCTGGGACACCCTGTATAATCGATGCTTCGAATCATATAAATAAGTGAGAGGGCATTTGCAAGCGCCCTCCCCTCGGTTGCACCCACGCGTACTCTTATTGCAGAGAGGGGCGCTCTTGTGCACAACCCATGCTTGGAAGCAATAGAGACCTCGGCAATTATCGCCCAATACTTTACTACCGAATATATACGAGCTATTTTCGAAAAATACTTACAAATAGATTAACAGACACTTCAGATAAAAACCAACCGCGCGAATAGGCAGGATTTAGTAGTTGCTCTTCGATAATAACTACAACCACATTAAACCAGCCAATCGAAAAGACATCAGAATACCACAAACCTCTTTACTTAGCTTTTGTAGACTATAAAAAGGCCTTTGATTCAATAGAACACACGGCAGTCTTTAACACAATTCGAGAATAAGTTAAAGGAAATATATGCAGAATGGTACTGCGATAATCAGACTTCATAAAGATACTAACAGGGCGAAGACTGGAGAAAGAATAAGGCAAACAGACATATTATCACTAAAATTCTTTGCATTTGGCCTCCAGAACACTTTTCGGTTAGAACGTGTGAAAAAAACCCCCAAAACATTGACGGAAAATATTTGAACAATCTAAGGTTCTGTAATGGTACTGTACTGTTATCAGAAACAGATCATGTTAAGTGATATGAATAAAAAAAAACAGGAGGCCGAAAAAATAGTTGAAGATAAACAAAACCAAGACAAATGTGATGCTTAATGATACCCCCCCCACACACACACACAAAAAAAACTCAATAAGAATAGACGATGGAGACTTGGTAAAATGTATGGAATATATTTACCTTGTTCAGGCGACAAAAATAAAGGAAAAGCACAGGAGAGAAATTAAATAATGTATAACGATTGGCTGGAAATCATTTGATACGATTAAAAACATTAAACAGATACTAACAATATGCTTAAAATGTAAAGTATACAATGAATATCAGCTATGACGTGCTGTTGCAAATCCTATAAACTCTCAGAAAGACTCGAAAACAAACTCATATATAAGCCTAATTAGAAAAAATGTAGTATAAAACAATATCAATATAATTACACATGAAACCTTATATAAAATGACGAACAACATGTATGGCATAAACTATATTATAAAGGGCAGGGATGTTTGATTAACACTGCTGGGGTACCATGTTGATATAACTGTTTTATTTTTTAAAATCCCCGAAACTGTTACATGGTAAACAACTAATAATCCCAACAAGAGACAATTTATACATTGTACAACAATAAAAAAAATTATAAGGAAAACAATGAACAAAACGCTTTTGAAGATTACATAAATATCATTGACAGATATTGGGAAATGGGTGACTGGAGTGGCACAAAAAATCCCGAGAGAAAGTTTTTTTCACTATATATATATATATATAATTGTCGCTTCTATATATGTTTTATTATTTTATCGCATATGTATCAAATTATCACATCTTTATATGTAGATATAATTGCATATACATTAAGAAATGGATATTTTCCCTATAGAAATGTACATGATCCAGTTATTATATCATGATTATGAATTCACGGGAGGACATTTTAAATACAGTTTCGGATATAACAAATTTACAATTAGGATTATATATCCATTTTCCAATTTTATGATAATCTGCATTGAGAAACAAATAGATCAGATATGGCCAGTGAATGAACAGTTTTAGAATTTGGCCTTCGTCTCACCGGCAGGTTTTTCAGCTCAATGGTAAGAATGATGCTATGATGTAGCAACTACTTTTCGGTCGTAGATTAGATTCCTGTTGCAGCCCATTTTTTGTAATTGCTTATTCTATTTATGTTGTCTGCGTTTAATCAGACATTCACCCTTATCTTAATGGGAGACCAGTTTCAATGGCGTTTCAAAGTAATATATATATATATATATATATATATATATATATATATATATGTATATATATATGTATATATATATACGCATACACACATATATACATATATATATATATATATACACACATATATATATGTATATATACGCATACATACATATATATACACACATATATATATATATGTATATATATATATGTATATATATATATATATATGTATATATATACATATATATGTTATCTATGTATAATTGTGTTTTCAATATATGCTCTACTAATTATTGACTATATACTTAACGTTCTTGCATTTCTTCCTGGTAGAAATAGATTAGTCCATCGTCATGGAAAGAAAAAAAAAAGGTAGGAGAGGTTGTTAGGTAAGAATTGGAGGCAAATAATGAGACATTCCCAAAATTCATTGAACATTTCGGGTAAAATGGAATATTAATGACATTATCAGAGAGCATTTTGTTATAGCCATACATTAGGGGAAAAGTTTTTTTATCACCTGAAATTATACTCTGATAACACTTTCATATATATATATATATATATATATATATATATATATATATATATATATATATATATATATATATATATATATATAATATATATATATACATATATATATATATATATATATATATATATATATATATATATATATTTTTTTTTTTTTTTACTCTACTTTATATTCTGAATACGATTCTTTTTACATTTTTGATGTTGTTATTTGGCTTCATATTTCGATTAAACTTTTTTTCTATCAAAGATTCAGGGGTTGAACATTTTAGTACTTTTTTGGAATCAGAATCGAGGGCAAATCTTTTTTTCTTTTTTAGATTCAAGTGCGAGGATGAATTCTTTTCTCTTTTTGTGGGTCAAATATATGTAGGTATGTACGTGAAGGGAATATTTATTTTTACTTTGGAAGATCAAAGAGTAGTGTATTATATATATAAAAAAAAACTCTTTATAGGTCAAAAGTGGGGGAAATATTTCCCTTTTAGTGGTCAACAAGCAGGGTAAATGTTTGTTTTTTTTTCACTACCATAGGTCAAAAGTTTTGGGAACATTTTCACCCTTTCATTGATCCAAAGTTTGGACAATTCTTTTCCTTTTAGGGGTCAAACAGAGGGGGGATTTTTCCACATCAAGGTATCAAAAGTGAGAGTAAGATTTATTTTCTTTTAGATGTCTAGAGAAGAGGGGTGTATATCTTTCATTTTTTTAGGGGTTAAAAGCGAAGGGAATTTGTCCCTTATTCTGTGTCTACCAACGTTCTAGCGTACCAAAAAATTACTATCTAAAAGCAATTATGTACAATAGATATATTATAATGGATATGTAAAACCGGTAATGACATACTGAGGAAAATGACGTAATTTTGATTGACAGATATTGGAAAATGAGTGACTGAAGCGATGCAACAAATTTGAAAGGCTTTTAATGTCGACAGTTGGAAAATATAAATTTTCTAGACTAAATAATTAGAGCTATTAATACATAAAGATAAAAAATTACAAGGATATACACCCGGTGAATGTCAACATTTTGTGCCTAATGCACTCATCAGCAACCGGCACTGTGTCGATCCTTTGTTGATAGGTGCGTTATGCACAAAATGTTGATATTCATCGGATATATATCCTTGTAACTCCTATATATATATATATATATATATACATATATCATGAAACATGATTTTAATTATATGGTCGATCCATACGATTATCTGCCCATCATCGAAGCTATTTTCCTTACTATTCATCACCCAGTAACTCCTTGGCCGATCTCGATCAAAATTTAAAGAGATATCGAATATTTTGCATAAAAATTCTTTGGGATGAACCATTCAGTTATTCCCCTGCATCGTGGTTATTTGTCCCAAAATTCATAATTTGGAAATTACTCGGTTGATTTAACCTAAATTAGCGGGGATATGAAATATCATATCTGAAGATAGATTCAAGGCCCAATTTATATAGTTATCTCTCAAGCATCGTAGTTATTTGTAATCGACTACTTTTGACAATAATTGATATGGATAGAGAATATAAAACTGCGGGCCGATCCACATAGTTATTTTCTCTGCACCGTATCTATTTCTCGTAAAATTCATAACTTGGAAAAGTTCGACTGACCTGAACCAAACTTGGCCGGTAATCAAATAACATACAAAACACCATAAGACCCAATATCTTGGAACATCAATGGAATTTTGTGGAAGGGTGGGTCATGCACAATACATTAACCGTGATACATTATCAAATAAGTTTCTATATAACATAACGCATTTTATAATCATTATGCAGGATGATATACATCCATTTTTAATACATAACTGTCGTGTTGAAAAAGCCAATAGACCGGATTGAATTCAGTCATTTGGGCCTTTGTATTACCAGCAGTTGTTTAGCTCAATGGTAAGAGCAACGCCACGTTGAAGGGGCTACCTTATTGGTGGTAGGATCGATTCCTGCAGCAGCTCCATTCTCTTCAATTGTTTATTCTACTTACGTTATCTAGAATGAGTGATAGATGAACCATGTCATGACGGGAGATCATTTCAAATAAGTTTCTATATGATATAATGCAATTCATAATCATTCTGTCGGATCATATGTATCCATTTCTTAATGCATAACCGTCGCCTCGAGAGAAACAAATAAACCGAGGATGAACAAGATGAAAATTCGGGGTGGAATCAATTAATTGGAGGCGTTACATTACTGGTGACTGTTTAAGTCAATGGTAAGAGCATCGTTAAGTTGAATGGGTCACAGATTCGATTCCTGAAGCAGCCCAATTTTCTTTATTTGATTATTTTGCATTGTCTGATATGAGTGATAAATTAACCTTGAAATGACGGGAAATCATTTCAAATAAGTTTCTACATGATATAATGCAATTCATAATCATTCTGTCGGATCATATATATCCATTTCTCAACGCGCATATATATATATATATATATATATATATATATATATATATATATATATATATATATATATAATGTGTACTATAGAGAGTGAGACAGACTCGGGAGTGAGGTGTTTGGAAGTAAGGTTTATTAATCCTTATAAGTAAATTGTCCATACATGTTTCGGGATTTTTTCCATCATCAGTGGTGTGTGCTGTGTGTATTAAAATGTCCCATGTGGAACCATATATATGTATTATATATATATATATATATATATATATATATATATATATATATATATATGAAAATGTGTGTATATATATTTTTGTGGGGGGATATGCATGTGTGTATATGTAATTGTCTGTGTGTGATTGTAAACACTGAAATCATCGACAAAATTCACTGCCATCCCGCTTAGCGCTGCTCCGATTAACGCTGATTCGTTACAGCGCTATATTTGGAAGATTTTTCTTTTTTTTTCTCAATAAATTCAGTAATCTTAAATTCTGGAAATAAATCATTATACAAGACAGCATTATTGAAAATCTCGAAAATTCCTCTGTACTGTATACTTTGGTTAATGTGCAAAAGGGATTAACACACGCATATGCACAAACACATAACGATATGCATTTGCATGTACAAGAAAATCCCATTAGCTCCCAAAGAAGGGTATACAACCAATGCATCCTCCCAATAGTCACCTATGGAGCTGTTACATGGAACATAAGTGAGAGACAGACCTGCAAACTGAGAAGCATGCAACGAGCAAATGAAAGAATCATGCTCAAAATCACATGGAGAGATTAAAAAAAAATCTGCACAATACATCAGGGAAAAAAACATCGTAGAATCGACCAGAAAACTCAAATGGATATGGGCTGGCAATGTTGCAAGAATGGCAGACAACCAATGGACATCATGACTTACAACATGGATCCCCAGTGATCACATGCGTAACCGAGGCCGGCAGAATAGAAGATGGTAGAGACGAACTAGACAAGTTCAGAAATTATTGGCTCCACAACGTCCATGTCCAAAGACTGATGATGATGATGATGATGATGATATTCGAACAGCCTCATAAAGCAGCCCCTGGATGAGATACAAAACACTAATTCTTTTCATCTTGTTGGGGATCAAGAACTTCACACTAGATTTAAAAATCATTGTTAACCTAATCTTCATTTACACTATTTTGATTTTTATGTCAGTGTTGTATCTGAATCAGGACGGTATTAGTTCAGTGAGGTCAACTTATGGAATATTACTGTGTTCATTACTTACTTCGAAAATTCATACTCAACCAATCGATGTTCTGAGATTTGATTTAAAAAGAAAAGGTGTATAACCAACGAATCCTCCCAATAGTCACTTATGGAGCTGAAACATGGAACCTAACTAAGATCTGCAAATTAAGAACTATACAACATGCACATAAAAAATAATGCTGGGCCTCACATGGAGAGACCACAAGAAAGCACAGTACATCCGGGGAAAGACAAAAGTCGGGGACATCGTAGAATCCATTAAAAATCTCGAATGGCTGTGGGCTGGCCATGTTGCAAGAATGGCAGACAACCGATGGACATCGCGACTCACAACATGGATCCCCTGAGATTGCATGCAGAACCGAAGCCGGCAAAATATTAGATGGAGAGACGAGCTAGACAAATTTAGAGTGTACTGGCTCTGCGACGCCCATGATAGAGAAGTATGGCGAATCCTGGGGAAGGTCTATCCCCAACGACGGATGTTGAAAGACTGATGATGATGATGATGATGATGATGTTTGGTGAAAAGACTCTTTCTTCTGATATCTTGTTATAGACAGGAGCAGATATGTCTGAGAAGAAGTGCTTTCTATCTTAACACCGGTGACTTTTTGGATTTGTAGTTTCTTGTTGTGACCTTTGGTTGGTCTCATTGCTCAGGGATTGCTGGAGCAGGATTTTATCTGGACCTATTTTGACAGTTTGGGCGACAGTTTTGATACACAGTTTCCAATAAATAAAGAAAAGTCATGTAGGCTGTACTCCTCTAATCCGAGTTGCTCCAGTCCGGCAACTCCCATAGTTCGGATTTGTTTGTGAATATTCTGCCATTAGTTTCTGGTCTGCGATTAGAGTTTTTCAATTGGGTTTAAACCTGTGGTTTCAATGTTTATCGGCCTATGAATTGACTAGTTAGTCCCAGAGTGTTGCGATGAAAAGCTACAGTACTGATATGGGGATAACTAATCCATTCATGCAAGCGCTCTATATTCTAGAACGAACTACACCTGACGAAAGCCGGAGGTTACATGACCGAAATGTTGTTAAAAGATGAACACATATACAAGTAAAAATAGTCCCACCATATCAACCATAAAGGAGGAAACTAATTATGGCTGACGATGAAGTACGTATCAACCAAGAGTGTCGTGACGAAATCTAATAACAATTAGATGGAGTGGAACTTGTGATGAAATAATTATAATAAAACAGGTCTGTCACGAGACCAACGTCTTTTGGGATAATCAATTTGAGGAAAAAATAGAAAAAAAGACTTGATCAATGTATAAATCAATTCTCTCAGCTTTTGTAGAGCCACAATCACAAAGAGAGTCTGGACTTTCAAAAACAAGCATGGTTACCAACTAAGGGATCAGTTTAGCATATTTCGGAGGGAGGATTTTTCATAGAACAAAAAAAAAGTTCCCCCAAGAAATGAGAAATAAATTTTGAAATGTTCAGCCCTCTAGCTCTATTGGCTTGGCCCGTGCACGAGATACATACATAACCAGCCAGCTAGCCAGACAGATCCACTTAAAAACTGGTAGAAACCTATGTTAAAAGTTTTAGTTGCAGTTTCGGTTGGTGCTTTCTTATAATGAAGAATGCATCGACCCAGTCAGTTGCGATAAAAAGCAACGATATTAAGATGGAGCAGAATTAGAAACATTATAACAACAGTAATAATGAAGAGTGTGTCGATTCAGAGTGCTTGGAGGAAAATTAGAAGTTATAAAATCAATTGAAAGTTTTATCCGGAGTTGACAGAATTGATGTGTTGGTAATATGATCATGTGTGTCAAACATCAATGAGAAAATGAGAAAAGAGAAACAGCGCAATTTTAGAAGAAGAGCTCGTCTTTTATTTAAAGAGGATACTTTTCTCAATCTTTATGTAATTAGAGATACGGAACATGAATCAAGCAAAGTCACGAACAAAGGACAAAAAAACCCCAGATAAAACTTTGTTGAGTTCCTTTCTTTTTTACCTCAAGTCATTTTCTTTTAAAATCTCAAGGGAGATAGAAATTCCGAGTAACATATTTCAAGACCAAAGTTGGGTGACAAAAAAAAATGTATCTTTCAGGTGGAAAGTTCGCAATTATATGGAGTAGCCTTCCCGAATAGAAATAGTCATTAAATTTATTCACCAATTCCAATCTTGATTTGAAAAAGTAGTAGAGACTTCTGCACTGTAGATTTTCTTTTTTCACCACTCTGCTAACAGCCGCTCAACTAAAATTGTCTGGTTTCAGTCAATCTTTTGGCAGTCATCATTGCTTTCTCCAGATTTGTAAAATCCTGAAATGTGTTTCATCTGAATGAAACGAAATTTCACTAAAACAGCAGTTAGTTAAACGAATCATACCTTAATGACCTCCTAAGAAGAAACGTAATTTAGCCGTAGTACGTGAACATAGCAAAATCGTTCTTTCTTAAGATGATGGATTATCCTCCTTCACAGGGATGGGTAGCAGAAAAGAAAAACAAACGAAAAACGTTCTTTTTGTTGACATAAGAGGCACATGTTTAAATTTTCAACCATAGAACATGCTCATTAAAGAATTAAACCTCACATGGAGAGATCACAAAACAGCACAATATATCATAGAATCTAACTCAATTGGCGATTGGCTGGTCATGTTGCAAGAATGACAGACGAACAATAGACATCACGACTCACAACATGGATCCCCAGGGATCACATACGGAACCGAGGCTGACAGAATACAAGATGGAGAGATGAACTAGACAAATTCAGTGAATCCTCAGAAAGTTGTATGTCCAACGACTGACGTTAAGAGATTGATGATGATGATTTGTCAAATTCACAATTTCTCATAATTTTTTTCTAAGGGGATGCTCTTTAAAGTTTGTACTTTCCATGAGGTTAAACTTCATTATACACTGTAAACGATGCACTGGCGAGAAATGATGATGGACTGATTCCGGGCATCGTTTCATACCATTCAAGTCTGTCTTTGTCCTAGTTGGTTGGCTTATAGCAAAATACATAATTTCAAACACTCTGATATATACATATATATAAAAAAATTATGAATATGCTTATACAAAGAGGCCCGAATACATTCAATATAAATGTATTGACCACCAATGAAACTGCAAATTTGCTGACAACATTATTCTTTTTGCTGATAACCATCATCTCCTAATGATACTACACTGTCTGAAAAACAATGGACATTGCAACTCACAACATGAATCCCCAAAGATCACATGTGCAACTGGGGCCGGCAAAATACAAGATGAAGAGACGAACTAGACTGATTAAGAAAGTATTGGCTCTGCAACGCCCACGATAGAGAGGTTTGGCTAATGCCGGGGAAGGTCTATGTCCAACGACAGACGTCGAAAGACTGATGATGATACGCCCGTATGATGCTGCCTGTAAGCGTGACTCGTACATGAACAGCCAGACTTGGTTAAAAACTAAAGAAACTCATGTTGACAATTATAGTTGACGGTTTCGAATGTCATCGTGTGGTATCACCGCTGTAGTATATGTATGCCTTTCCTATACTTGCTAATAGTAATATCCGTGCCTTGCATAAATGATTCACCGTAGTCCACACATGTATCAGAACTAATTACCTAAAAAATATTCAAAATATCTAAAAAAAAAAAAAAAAAAAAAGAGATCTTCTAAGAGATCCTCTAAGAGAAAAAATCTCAAAGAAATAGATCTTTTATATACAAATTTAAAAAAATACCAGCACAGGTTTCGGGCATTGATGGTCGAAAAATGACCATAGGCACCCTAAAAAAAACAAACAAATGATGCATTTTAAATGTGTCTAGTGGTTTATTCATTCAAATCTACAAGGTTTTTGCCCCTTGAGATGTGTCCAGGAGCGCCGGGGCACAAAGACAAAGACGAGCAAAGAGGGAACATTATGTTGCCTATTTGTCAGATTAGTCGGACAGATCATTCTATATGGCTAAGGTGATCCTATTGCAGGCTAATTTACAAGATCACCTTTTGTATTAAAGAACTCTTAGAAGTCACTTTCAAATTCATTCATCTTTGTAACACTTTCGCAACTAGACAACCGCAGTACACCTTTTGAAAGCCTCAAGAAAATTCAGTGTGAAAACTGGTTCAATATGAGTTTCTGGAGAGGAATATTGGTTTGTGTATTGACTACGGCAGAAGTAGACAACCTATGGCTCGTGGGCCAGCTCAGACCTGCAAAGGGAATTTCACCAGCCCAGGAGCACATATTACCATACTATGCTTACTTTTCATGTTTTGAAAAATCTTTGTGCGAAACCGATATTGTCAACAAAGGTTTCTTCTGTTTCCTATTTGGTCTGGCTGGTTGATAGGCTATGAATGTATCACATGTACTGGCTGTATCAATGAAGCTACACGGCTGAAAATGTAAATATTCACTCCTTATTATATCTGAAGAAGAAATCTCCCCATAATAGTTTTTTAATGAAGTAATCTGATTTCCAAAGTAAACTTATGCTAAAGTGGTCCCTAGTTTGTGCCCGGCTTGTTTTGTTAGTGTTTTCTTCCTGTAAATTCAGACTTTTACTTATCCAACAGAGAGTGAGAGAAGTATCTTATCCATTGATCAAGCCTTTTTTTCGATTCTTATAATTGATCACCCAAGACAAGGCAAGCTACCAAAAGACAGTTACTAACGAGTGACTAACCAGGCCACTTTTAATAGATTGAAAAAATGCCTTGATTGAAATGAATTGTGACTAAATTGAGTTCTTAGATTACTGATGCGCAACTGTAGTTGAGCACAAATGATTTTCTAGCATGTATTATTCATTGATTTGAGTCAAAATATATAAATATATAGATTCAAATGGATACTTCCTATATTCCAAGCTTTTTATAGCATATATCTGGCTCAGTGTCCATCTCATTAAATCGTGATCCGGTCTGCAGAGATAAAAATGTTGCTGGTTTCTAGCTTTAAGGAGAGTCATTAAGTTCCCTACTCTAGTTTGGACGATCGAATATCTCCTTTTCATTTTTTATGTCCGAGAACATTTCCATATTGAAAAAAAAATATTGAGCAAGCGGTTCTACCCGGTGTTAAAAAAGAATATCTTTCTTTACGAGCGTTATTGTAAACGTTTGATATTTTCTGTTCTATGCTGTGGTAACAGATTTCTTTTTTATCTTCGCACCTCCAAAGAGTCCGAAAAAAGAGATTCTCTATACTTACAAACATTTACGTATTACACCAAAAGAAGGCCGTAGACTGAATCGGATGTAACACTGTGTTGACAACATCTGGAGTAGGAGAAAGACATTGGATTATTAAAACAGATGTTGGAATCACCCAGCGTGTAATTTGTCCCTTTTTTTTGTCCATACACCTCTATTAGACGCAATTGGGTCGATCTGTCGGTCCCACTTACGTTAAAAGACAGAAATGAGAAGGGACAGGTGTGATGTCGTTAATAGGCACGGTGTCATTAAAGGTGCCACGTCTTTAAAATTGTAATGAATTAAAAAAAAAACCTGTTCCGAGCGTTTTTTAACCTGCTGCTAATGATGTCAATAAGGGGGAAAGGCCAAAAATGGCCAAAAAAAAAGCCGTTTGCAATTTTTATTGAAAATGATACTTGCCGGACTTCTCATATTGAAATGTGTTACAAGTATGAGAAACAATTGGAACAAAGAAAGACTGCTTGCTCCTCTTGCCCCTCCTCCTCCTCCTCCTTCCGTCTGCTACTACCATCACAGGATGCATCATTGAACTTATGGCTCTTGCTGAAATGATCTGACATATTACGAACGTGGTTGTGTCAGTGGATAACAGGAGGGGAACAGACAGAAAGGAGGACATTTTTGGGTGAGAGTGGTGTCTGTTAAGGTTGATACATATATTGATCCCATCTGGCCGAGTAAGGTGTTTCAGGTTTTGAGAAGACACACTACTACTACTTCTATTATTATTATTATTATTATTATTATTATTATTATTATTATTATTATTATTATTATTATTATTATTATCATTATTATTATTATCATTATTATTATTAATTTGGAATCTCACACCAGTTGCCTGGTGGTAACCGCTGGAGTTTGAGCGACAGCAAGTCTCCTCAAGTCTCCAGCCCTCCTCTCCTAGTACTCATAGGTCGCAGTAATTCTGCGATTTACAGTTTTACACCGGTTGCCCTGTGATTATCGCTGAAGGCTGGGTGACAATAAGTCTCCTCAGGTCTTCAGCTAACGTCTCCTCTCTCTTTCGCATATTGTGACAGAGCTACAATTCGTTGCAGTGCTTATATCTCTAGCACCTTCCTCAGTATCCTTGCAGTTCCCAGTAGTGCTGTGGTCTGTACGGTCTCTATCCTTCCCCTAATCCCGATCTCCTCCAGACTCACCCTCAGCGTTTTAGGGACAGTTCCTAGTGCGCCCACGATGACCGGTACTACCCTGGTTTTCATGTTCCACATCTTCCTTAACTCTCTTGCTAGGTCCTGGTATTTTTCCCTTTTTTCACCCTCCTTCTTTTTTACTCTATGGTCTGCAGGCACAGCAACGTCTACTATTTGGCAGGCCTTCCTTTTTTTGTCTACTATTACTAAGTCCGGTCTTCTTGCCTGGATGAGGTGGTCAGTTTGGATGTCAAAGTCCCAGAGTAGTTTGTGGTTGTCATTCTCCAAAACTGCCTCTGGCTTGTGCTGATACCACTTTTCCACATATTATTATTAGTTGTAGTAGTAATGATAATGATAATAATAATGATAGCAATAATTCGACATCACTGTCATTAATTCAGTTGTAGCGCCAAAATCTGAAGTCTCGTAGAAAAAATCCGATTGAAGAATAAATATGGTCAGATTGAATCCCATTTATGACATCACTGACGTATTTCACAGGAAAACATTAATACATGTACAACCATTAAGATTCTTGAGAATTTAGATGTCATCAATTAACCCATCAAAAGAGGGCCCCAGCCAAAAAGTCAAAAAAGAATTTTGGAAGTTTTCATGGAGTGCTGAAAGCAATTTTCATGTCTGTAGACGAGATGGTATGGCTAGGAAATCACAGACTCACAAACATGCACACATAAAAAGGGAAGCACTCTTTGCCTCCTCTGGTGACTGCAGGTATTCAATAATAATAATTATGATAATAAAAATATAGATAAATATGAACCACAGGGCTGCTATGATTGGTGAGAGAGAGATGAGAGGAAGGCATAAGACATGAGGTGACTTACAGACACTCAGCCCTCAGCGACGACCATCGGGAAACCAGTGTGAGAATTGTAAACCACAGCACTGTTGTGGACGGTGAGATTGTGGAGAAGAGGGCTGAAGACCTGTGGGAACTTGCTGTCACTGAGTTTCCTGCTGTCACAGCTGGACACTGTGCGACAGGCAACTGAAAATGCAAATGATAATGATAATAATAATGAACTCTTGAAAACAAATGGCTGTCAGAGACTGAACTACACGAGATCTGCAATAAAAGAGAAAAAAAAATGACTCACCCGAAAATCTCTCAATGCAACCAACATAGTAAATGACAAAACTGAAAGAAACCTAGACAAATATAAAACCTCTGAAGAAAGGCATACATAACAGAGAGACTCTGACACCCAAAAGGGAGGAAGAGCAAACTCAGATACAAACTTTGAAAGAAATCATGCAAGAAGAAAAAAACGATAATCCCAACACTTGGAGACAAGGACAGAAAGAAACAAAGGAAAGCGACCGAACATGTCAACTGCCTCCAACATCATATCAAAACGAACAGTTCATCAAAGCTCAACAACTTTATCTATGCTGAAGTGAAAATGGTAACAGAACTCTCCACAACGCAGGAGAAGACTCCAAATAATAAAAGGGAAAAACCCAACTGGGAGAGAAGATTAGAAAGACAAATCTCACAACTCCAGGGAAATAAAGCACGACTGAGAAATGCACCACATATGAACAGAAAACGAATAAGATTATGGGACAAATACAAGATGACGAAAAGGTATCCCTGCAACAGTAGAAGAGATACATCAGAGGAGATTACCCCAAGAGGCGAAGATACAGGCAAAGAACTGTCCAATACACACAGAACTGCACATTCAAAAACAATGATAAAAAGTTCTGTCAGGATCTGAAAGTAGAAAGACAATAAAGCATAAAGCCGTACCCCACGAAGACAAAGAGCTACTAAAACAACATATGGTGACATCCAAAAAGACACATTGAAGCCCTAGAATAGTTAAGGAACAGGAGAAGAAAACTTAGGACATAGACAATTGAGAACAAATAGTAGTGAACGAAACCATATTGAAACATGCTTTCAGAAAAAATAGCCAATTGGAGAGCGCTAGGACCTGACGGGATCTACGGATATTGGTTAAAGAAATTCACCACACTACACGACAGGATCACCCATCAACTTTAAGTTATCTAAATGAAGGCGAGATACCAAAATGGATGACCAGAGGCAGAACCATCCTTATCCAAAAGGGCCCGGAAAAAAAGGGAATTGGCTAGCATTCATAGACCAATCACATACTTACCACTCATGTGAAAATCGTGACCGGACAAATAACGGAGAGAATGTATATGTCCAAGGAAAAAAAGTGGTATATTACAAGAAGAATAGAAAGGATACAGGATATGAACTAAGGGGGCAAATGACTTGCTTTACAGAGACTAAATGATCTTAAAAGAAATGCAAAAGGAAAAATATAAATGACAATGGGATGGATGGACTATAAAAAAAGCATGCAACATGATCCCACACAGCAGGATACTCAGATGCCTCAGGATATTCAAGATCGGTGAACCAGTGGTGAGATTCATTGCCAACTCAATGAAAAATAGAAAGTAGACTTGACTGCCACAGGAGAAATTTTAGCAGAGGTAAGTATAAAAAAGGGAAACTTCCAGGGAGACACGCTGTCTCCAGTATTATTTGTTTCAACTATGATGCTGCTCAACAGAAACCTGAAAAAAAAAAAAAAACAGCAAAGGATACCAATTCTCCAGAAGAATGGTAAAAGTCAACCACCAAATGTACATGGACGGTTTGAAATTATTTGCAAAAGATAGGGACGAACGCGAGACGATGTTCAACAAAGTGAAGGAATTCAGTGTTGACATTGGGATGGAGTTTGGAATAGAAAAATGTGCAATTATGGTGATGCACAAAGGAAGGCTCGCAACGGTAGAAGGAATCGAAATGGTGGACAATAGTAAGATTAGAACACTGACTGCACAAGACTGATAGAAATACATGTGAGTACTTGAATATGGCACGATAAAACGGGAAGGGACGAGGAAAAATAAAAAAAGAATACCTTAGAAGGATAAGTAAAATATCAGAGACCAAATTAAACAGTAGGAATCTGATAAGATAAATGAACACATGGATCATATCGGTAGTAAGATACACAGGACCATTCCTTTGGTGGACAAAGGAAGAACTCCAGTCAATAAAGCAGCAAAAAATGAAGCTTATGACAATGCATAAAGTCTTACAACTCAGAGATGACATAGATACTCAATATGTGAAGAGAAGAGAAGGCAGCAGAGGGCTCATCAGCATAGAGGACTGTGTCCAGACGGCCAAAGCTAGTCTAGAAAAGTATGAGCAAGCAAACATTGAAGGCATAAAGAGTGCCCAAAGCAGCGCAACGAACAAAAAAAGTGTTGAAAACAATGGAGCAGCACAACAAACAAGGAAAAAAAATTGGGGGAAAAAAATATTTGGAAAATTTGAATGGTAAACAAGAGATCAAGAACATGGCTACGAAAAGGATACCCGAAGAGAGAAACAGAATCAATCATCATGGCAGCTCAGATCAAATGTATTAGAATAAACTAAAAAAACAAAAATCGACAGAACACAGACT
>OY735242.1:895188-922688 GCA_963457665.1 Thysanoteuthis rhombus
GAGTAAACAGAAAAGTGATTGGTTAAGTGCATTGAAAGGGAAAGAGATCATGTCTGAGAATGTAATATTTGTTTTGAAAAATAAATTATAGACTAAGATGTAACTACATTTATATCATAAACATCATTATCATTCATTCTAAGCCCACTGCTGAACAAAGGCTTGTCCCACACCCATCTTGTGTCTGGCCTTTTTCTACTGCATTCACTTTCCCATGGACACCAATTGGTTTTATATATATATATATATATATATATATATATATATATATATATACTATAAAAACAGAGAATCTCTATAGGCTCCTAAAGAATTTCACTCTTCAAGCTGAGAATTTATGTATAAGGGTAACGAGCGAAAGGTTAACACAGGATAGGTGACAATGACCACTGGTGACTCCTACAGTTGATTTGAAGCCGGTCGATTTTGGTAATTTGTGCATTTTCAAGTGTACGACCGCATCCCTTGGGCTCTAAATTTGTGTACCAAGATGACATGATCCCCTAATCAATGAACAAACAATAGGTCTTGTAACCTCTAATAGTCGATTTAGGGCAAGTTCAAATTAAGCATTTTCAAACCTAACAGAGACAGCTGCACCCTACCAACCGCAAAATTGTGTATTTGCGTGTCTTGAAAGTATGGTGAACATGGCGTAGGTGGAACTGACTTCTGGTGACATTCAAAAATCGATTCATGATCGAGTCAATTTCGGCATTTTCCCAAAAGGTCAATTTTGACAAACATATACTATTACAGATTATATCAGTAAGATGTTCAATATCTTTGTAAATGAGGTTATTATGTGTGTGTGTATCCTCCTTCTCTCTCTCTCTCTCTCTCACACACACACTCTCTCTCTATCTATCTCTGAAGATATTGAGCATTCTACTTCAATAATTCGCAATATATATATGAACCAAAAATATGATTCTGGATATCAGGCAGAGTTTAGTCAATAGGAAATAAATGAATTGTCATCAGAAACAGTCGCATCAGTCATTTCAGATTCACTGTAGAACCAAGGCATTTTAAACGCTCCTTTCATGTCTATTTTGATGGTCATCTTAGTTAAGAAAAATACTGGATTTTTGAGATCAGCCGTGGCCACTATTTTTTGTTGATTTTGAATTCATGGTTGTCCTTCTCCTAGACTGGCAGCCCTCTAATCTCATCTATACTGCTGTCATACCTATAGACAAGCTGGGGTGGGGAGAATCGCCTTCAAGTTACCATCCCAACCTGTATGAAAGCAAAAAATGGGACGGTGAAAAAGGGGAGTAACCAAATATTCCAAGACTGTACAATTGGCGAAAAGTAAGGGTCCAGTTTCTCACTATAGTTGCATTGTAAGTAGGACCCTGCACTGACACCTAGGGGGAAAACTTTTTTTTTCATAAAGAATTATGTAAGGGCAATATACAGCATATAAACACACCTATTGCTACTGGAATAGCATTGATATATAAATCAATCTAACTGCTTCGGGGTAAAATTCCACTTGAAGTGCAACTACTTTAGTCACTGAGCCGTATTTGAAAGAAAAAAAATTTCCCCAACTAATTGAAGGGTGTGTGTGTGTCTGCCAAGTTTCAAATCTTTGATTTGGACAGTAAAGGCTGAGAAGAGTAGAGAAGAAAGAGAAAAAGGAAAGATGGAAAAGGAAAGAAAAAGTAGAACCTAAGTTGACAAAATCTGACGTCATGGAATCACCCCTTCTTTCCCTCTCTCTTTTACTTACGTGTCTGTCAATTAATGATATTAAAGTCAACTCTGTAAGAGTTTGATCAAAATACAGAAGAACAAGCCCGATTGCAGCAGGGTCAGACTCTTCCCAAATTCTATTCCGACTGAATATGATTACTACAAACTTCGTATCCTATGAATAATGGATAAAAATTATTAACATATTTTTTTAATGAATCTATTCAAAAATTGGAATGGAATAAGCCCTTGTGTATCAGTATGGTAAATTTCTGTTAATATATAGGAATTGTCAATTTAGCTCAGTCAGTAAGACAGTCTACTGGCAATCAGTTGATCTTGAATTCAAATCATAGCGGGGAAATGTTCGTTTTACGTATTGGTTTACATCGCATTTTTGGTAATTATTGTTTTTGTTGTTGTTACGATACGAAAACAAAGACAATTCCGGACTTTTTCTGGAATTTCACAATAAATCAAACAAGTCTGGTTAGTCAACCAAAAGAAACTATCATGTCTGTTGGCAACATACTGTGTTAGGGGTAATCAATTGAAAAATTGGAAAAGGTGTGATCGATTAGTAAGTTACTTCTCATGCCTTTTTAGGGCAGGGATCACTAAAAAGACCTATTTTTCGATGTTATTAAGGGTACACGAGACAAGAAAACCTTTTTTTTTAGACATTATAAGGGGTATAATCTAAATTTTCAGTCTGCTATCTCCATTGATGTAACCTGTGCGAGTGATATGTATAAGGCAAGTCAGATAGACGGACAGGAAGACTAGTGTAATAACTGAGAGAAACTGATGTTGGCAGTTTCGGTTGACGCTTTCAGGATAAAAAAAACAGTAAAAGTAAAAGTGTGTTTTCAGCCCATGCACAATCGAACTATTAAAGGCATATGGACTAAGAAGAAAAGGAAGAAAACAATTCTAGTTATATGACCTCCTTATTTCTTCCACTCCAACAGTGTTAAATGCAAAAGCGTTGTTATCGGAAGTCAGAGAAGAGCCTACAAGAAAAAGCAATTGGATTAATCATCTTCATTGGAAACAAGATGAAAACCTTTGACACTTCAATGAGGAGGAAAAAAGGTAGAAAAGGGGGCAATACTCAGGAGTTTTCTACTTTCATCACAATTTATATATATATATATATATATATATATATATATATATATATATTTACGTTTTGTCTTGTTTACTGTTTAGGCCACTATAGTGGAGTTTGCAGGAAATATTGAATAGCCTACACCGATAAATGATTGATATATATATATATGTATATATATATATATATATATATATATATATATATATATATATATATATACGTTGTTTATTTCAGTTGCATTGATATGATTTTTGTGTGTAAGTGTACGTGTATATATCTCTCTGTATGTTCCTGTGTATGCATCAGTGTCGGCAATTCGACATTCACTATACACTCTACTATTGTAGCCTAAACAGTAAACAAATTAAAAAGTAAATACTTATAAATATACATATATATATACATATATATATATATATATATATATATATATATATATATAATATTCATATCAATTTGGTATCAAAATTTCTTTTATACATTCTTTATTTGAAATGACAGAAAAGAAGCATCTGTTCAATTTTTTCACTCATCTTGTTGATATATATATATATATATATATATATATATATATATATATACTTTATAACGTTAACATTATTTTTAATGCAATTGCGTAACATGTATGATATTTTTTGTATCTGTTATAATACTTTATTACAGTAGGATTTCCAATAGACAAATAACACACATACGCTACATACCGAAGATGGATAAAACAACAGGAAAAAAACGTAGAAGACGACTATTTTGATTTAATGATTTGTACAAAACATTGCATTGTAATCGCCACAGTAAAAAACAAACAAAAACAAAAACAAAAAAAAAAAACCCAAAAAAACAAATGAGATGACGGAATCTAAATATATCCGCCTTTCCCAATAACAACATGGACGCAAAACGTGCCACGAACACCATTTTTTGAAAATTTCGTTTCCAACTTTGTTTCTAATGAAACCACAATGGAATACCATGTTCAATCAGTTTTCCTCTCTCTCTCTCTCTCTCTCTCTCTCTCTATATATATATATATATATATATATATATATATATATTATTGTGTCATTCACAGACGGCTGTTTCGGTGTATTAAATCTGTTCAGTGTGGCTATAGACTTTCCATCGTCCCATCCGGTTCCATGAGGCAGGATTGAAACCTTCACTTCAGACTCGGAGGACGATATCCTACCTCTGAGCTTTGGAACTGGACGGTCAGTATGGCAGAATTTAAGCGATATATTTATTTACAGATAAATTCCCCATCCCTAGTGCTCTATTCATAATGAAGAGCATTGCATAAGCTTACAATGGATGAGTTACCTCACTTAAAGAGTGCTCAACCCTGAATAGAGGAGCATTAATTATTGTGTCATCCACAGACAGCTGTTTCGATGTATTACATCTCTTCAGTGGCTATAGACTTTCGATTATCCCATCCGGTACCACGATTGAAACATATATTTATATGTATATATATATATATATGATTTATTCAACCAGCTGTTATCGGTAACACTTTCATTAGCAGAAATATCCTCGCGATACTGAACAACCGTAACCATCAAAGACGGCAAAGGGATTTTTTTATCATGTGTTAATGTGTTATGATGCACTTGGCCAGACAGTTTTGTCTATAAACTTGAAAGTTAGCATCCGTATCCCTCTAGAGCTACCCTAAAAATGATTTTCTCCATGGGAAGAAAGCTTTTTCGGACATTTTTGGTGCCTCCTCCTAACGGGCTCATTAATAAGATCTGGATTTTCCGAATTCATATGCTTCTAAATGTCTTTTTTAATATTTCTTTAATTTCTTTTTTTTCAACACTTTCTAGTGGGAAACGCCGATGATGTCATACATAAAATTCATTCTGACCATATTTAATGTTTGATTCAACTTTTCGTGATGATGAACACACACATACACACACGCACACACACATACACACACACACACACACACATATATATATATATATATATATATATATATATATATATATATATATATATACATACATCGTTTATTATTTTAGTTGTCATTGATATGATGTTTGAGTGTATATGTGAATTGGTGTGTTTGCATTCCTTTCTCTCTCTGTCTCCCTGTCTCTCTGTCACTGTCTCTCCCTCTTTCTCACAGTGCGTGCGTGTTTCTGTTTATGTGCGTAGCAGACCATTTATTATTGCATGGAATTCGATATTCAGTTAACACTCCCACAACATATATATCTTTTTAAGACACTTTCATGATTTACTGCTGTCAAGACTGATTTAAGTGGGTGTTATGTTGTATCATCCAAAATTGTAAAATGACTTTTTGCAATTAGAAACTGTCAACGAAAACTCACCAAAACTGTCAACATCGGTTTCTTCAGTTTTTAAGTTGGTCCGTCTTGCTGTATGTTCAAGGGCTGAAAATTCAAAAATTTGATCCTCATTACGTCTAGAAGGATTTACAATGAAAGCTTATGCTAAATTAGTCTCTTGGGTTTTGTCCAACAGCATCTAAGTTTTATATTTTTTTTAATTCGAATATTTTTTAATGATCATTGTCCTACAATAGATGCGAGGAGTAACTTATTTATTGATCACCTCATTTTCCAAATTTTAATTGATCATCTCCAGCACAGCATACTGCAGTTTTTTTATCCCCCTCCCCGCGTAGATCAGTTTTTGGATTGAGGTCAACTTGCAATGTAAAGTTCAATTTAATTTGTTCCCTTACTTCTAATCCAGCATTGTTTATGCTGGTGTTTTGAAAACTCAGACATTTTTAGTGATCATTGCCCAAAGAAAGGAGGGAAAAGCAACTTATCCATTCATCACTTCTATTTTTTAATTGATTGCCCCAACATAGCATGCTGCCAAAAGACGTTGGTTACGTGACAGTTTCTATTAAGTGACTAATAAGACATGTAGTTACAGGCTTCAATCCATAAAGTACTTGGTGTGAAGACTTTTCATGATTTGCTGCTATAAAGATTGATTTAAGTAGGTGTCTATAATGGTGTGTCATTCCATATAGTGAATTTGGCTCTTCCCTTATTGGAAGCTTTGTTTTAAGCCTTTAAGATATGTTGTTTGTCGATTTAAGCTGGGATATTATATCCGCAGTATTATCTTGATTTATTTTGTTAGATAAAACATTTTCAATCATCATCAAATTTTGGCTAGTATTATAGCCTTTCAGGGAGGATATTTTTCATTGAACGAGATGAAAGAGTCTTTTAAATGAACGACCCATGGCAAAGATTATGGAATTAGCACGCTTATTGGATGTTTATCCAGCTCTTGAACTTTGTAGCAAACAAAAAAAAATCATAACATATTTTTTGTTTAATAACTTGATGTTCTAGTTATAAATCAAAATCACATTTTTTTGTTTTATCAATTGTTGTTCTGGTTAGAAAAAGGGGACTAAATACTGTCTGTTGTTTCGAGAAGGTCCATTGAGATTCGAAAAGCTTTTTGGACGATTAAACTGCTTGTTGTTTCCTGATATTACATCAGATGGATACCGTAAAATGATTTGATTGAAGGGTCGTAACAACAACACAAAGGACAATAAACAAAAACTCTTTGGAAGAAAGTACTAATTGTGATTTTTTTTCAATTGAGGATTTAATATTTCTTTCCTCTACTTGATCTGGAAGGGCACCCAGATAATTTGAATATTTCAATGTAACTTGTTTGAGTTATAATACATGTAGCCAGAAATCAAGCTATTAAACAAAGATTATTTTGAGTCATATCTCTGGTTTGTGTAATTGCTGTGGAATCAAAACATCTTGGTGAACATCTCCTAATTGTGTTTTCATCTTATCAGTGCCTCCTCAATGGGCCATAGGATGCCAACCTTTGGTTTAAAGGGTGGAGTCGGCCGTGTGCACGTGGTACTTCATCTCAAAACTTGTATGCGCGTGTATTTGCACGTATCCGCTAATTAGTTTCGCCAGAAAGAATACGCACACACACACATATATATATATATATATAGTAATCAAGGTTTACGTACCATCTTCAGAAGGTTTTGACCGAGCGAGTTTTATTACAACATCAGGAGGATAATGGATCAAGGAAAGACAAATTACACAATACTCATGGGAGATTTTAATAACAAAGAAGACTAAGAAGGTTGTTGAATCGATTGTAAGAAAATATGAATAAGCCAGAGAAGTTACAGAAGTTACAGGCTAGTCCATTTGTCGTAGAGATGCAGATAAAATATAACAAATACATTCTTCAAAAAATATAACAAAAAACGAAATTGAATTCATAACAGCAGACAAAATATACAAACAAAGTAGATGTAAGGTGTGACCATAAATCTTAGGAAGAAAAATACAGTAGAGAAAGAGAACATTACCAATTTTTGGGTAGCAATAGAGAACAGATTTCAAGCCTTGTGGAATAGCAACAATAACAAGAGGGAAAGGGTAATAGCTGACAAATATAAGGAAAGAAGGATCAAATATTGTATACAGTACAGATATAAACAATAATACTGCAAAATACCCTGTAGCAACATTAAAACTAACCGGAATTTGGAGAAATATAGTGTTAAAAACTAAAGAGAACAAAAAAAAAAAAAGAAAAAAGAAGCATAATTTGATAAACCAACTAGCAAAAAATTGTCAGTAAAAGTCCTGGTCTCGTCTTGCAAGGATCACTGAGCTGATGCACGCAACAGAAACCAGGATTTCGTTATTGACCTCAATACTCCATTAGGGATTGTCTCTTTAGAGACGGAACATTTTACCTATATCTTCCCATCTGGTTCCCCCATTCCTATCAGTTACTCGTGACATTTCTCTTTCCATTGATCTTTTAGCCTCTTAAGTTTTATTGTAAAAGATTGTGTTCACTTTTCTGTCTCATCAGTACATAATAATTGGTTTTACAAATTCATTATACATTGTATATTTCATCATCATCATCAGTCTTTTAACGTCCGTCATTGGACATAGACCTTCCCCAGGATACGCCAGATTTCTCTATCATGGGCGTCGCAGAGCCAGTATTTCCTGAATCTGTCTAGTTCATCCCTACATCTCGTGTTCTGTCGACCTCGGTTTCTTATGTGATCTCTGGGGATCCATGTTGTGAGACGTGATATCCATTGGTTATCTTTCATTCTTGCAACATGACCTGCCCATTGCCATTTGTTTTTTTTTAAATAGTTCCTATGATGCCTCGAACACCCGTTTTCTTCTTAATGTACTGTGCTATCTTGTGATCTCTCCATGAAAGGTTGAGCTTTGTTCTCTCATGCGCACATTGTATACTTCTTAGTTTGTAGGTCTGTCTCTTGGTTAGGTTCCATGTTTCAGCTCCATATGTGACTATCGGGAGAATGTATTGGTTGCAGACTCTTCTTTTTAGGATTATTGGGATCGTCTGGTTTTTGAAAGTTGAGTTTGCTCTGCTGAAGGCTTGCATTCCCAAAGTGATTCTTTGCTTAATTTCATCTTCTTTTGAGGGTCTCATGTAGATTTGTTGTCCTAAGTAGATGTAGCGGTCTTCCTTGTTGAGTTTTGCATCTTGATCTTGACAGTTATGTTTTCATTCTCAGCATGATTACTGCATATGATTTTCGTTTTCCTGAAGTTCATGTGTAGGCCGACTTACTGTATATTACAAGGATATCTAAATATCCCTATATGATAATTAAAAACAGTCAACTACAACTGTCACCAAAAATGTCGATAGAAGATTCTTCAGTCCTCAATTTTTTTCTGGCTTGTTGCTTGGCTGGCTATATACGTATAATGTGCGAAGACTGCACTAATGGAGCTAAAGGGGTAAAAATGGAAGAAAAATATGAACAGGCTAGTAGAGGCTATCCGAAAAATTAAGAGCTTGAAACCTGCTCGAGTTGCATTCTGGGATACAACAGATGTTTACACCAAAAGATAGAAATGAGAAAATTATCAAATGTGGGAGCAGGTTGTCAAGAACATCTGAAGAATACTATAAAAATGTGTTTTCTTCAAATCTACCTGGACCACAAACTGATAAGTCGAGATATAGAAGTGCTATCCCAGACATAATACAGCAGGAAATAGTGTTTGCAATGCCAAATATGAAACTCTGGATAGCCACGGGCAAGGTTGGCATAATTACAGACCTCCTTGAAGATGTAAGGAGAGATCTTTCTCAGAAGGCTATCACATTTATTACGCTGTAAAATAAAGGAAAATTATTAAAAAAATTCTGTTTAAGGAAAGTGACCCTACTTCCCAAGATAGCAACCTTAGTATCTACAGCCCAGTTACACAACTAATTAACATAAATAAACTATTCGCCAAAAAAAACTCTTTGTAGATAATTAGAAAGCAATTGACTCAATAGGACATACGGCAAGTTTTCAATTCAAGATCTTAACGAGAATTAGAAAAAATATGAAAAAAAAATATATGAATCAGAATAGGAAATACAAAAGTAGCACTGAAGTAATTTGACCGCATAGATATACAAATGAAATAAAGATACGAAAGGAAGTAAGTCAGAAGCAGAGGATACAATATCCGCTGAACTATTTACAACGAACCTTGGAGTCGATTGGCTACGTATCATTTGGTATGAATAGAGACTTATTGAAGAACCATTTGTCAATATGCTTGAAGCATAGTGTACAAATCAGTGCATAATACCAGCGATGACTTAGAGGTACTAGAGGTATAGTTTAGATTATCACAATCGTGGGACCACAATTACTGAATGAGAAAGGCCTTTGTTCGACAGTGGACTCACAGCAACTGATAATAAAGATGATGATGATGATGATGATGATGATGATGATGATGATGATGATACAAATATACTCCAAGAAAGTCGAAGTATATATATATATATATATATATATATATATATATATATATATATATATATATATATATATATTATCACATGTATACATTGAAAAAACTGTTTTGATTATTTTAGATGGATGGTTTTTGGTCGCTGAATTTAAAAAATGAAAAACGTTTTTCTCCATCACTCAATATCCTCTCTGGAAATACGTTTTTATATAAGAAATATGGATACTCGAAAAATGAAACAGGTGAATATTATTTTGATTGTTTCAGGTGATGAATCAAAAAATGGAAACCACTTTCTCGTTCATGCAATTTTTTTTCCCCACAAAATACGTTTTTCACGTACAAATAATAGGTTCTCATATCATTCCGCACTATACTTATGGATATCTTTTTTCAATGACAGTATTTGAATTTGGTGTGCCCCGTGTTATAAATAAACAGTGAAAATTATCGTATAAGCTTAACGATACCGTCTAGTGCGGCGTAGGTTGGTTGGTGGACATGAAACGGCGTATAAATACTTGTTGATTATTTATCGCACCCTGTTACATCGTGTCTAACCAACAATGGACCGTAACACCAACTTTATACCAACCATTAATACCAAAATAATGTGATAATGGCAATATTTTTTCTTTTTTACTGATAAGCGTGTTTTTCGAAAAATAGTTTACAATTGCGATCAACGCCATTACAGATGTGCCTAAAATATCTTTAGTATTGAAATGCTAAAAAATCTCTCTCTATCTTTTTGCTCTTCTCTCTCTCTCGCTCTCTCTCTCTCTCCCTCTCTGCTCTTCCAATATAGGAATAGAGCATTAGTGGATGGGAAATATATGTGTAAATAAATATATCGCCTAAATCCAACCTTACTGACTATCCAGATCCATGGCACAGAGCTAGGATATCGGCCTCTGAAGCGAAGGTTTCAATCTTGCCTCGTGCTACTGGATGGGATAATGGATAGTCTATAGCCACACAGAAGAGTTGTAATACTACGAAACAGCTGTCTGTGGATGACACAATAATATATATATATATATATATATATATGTGTGTGTGTGTGTATGAAAGAGGTGCAGTTTATTCAGAGCAGATAGCAGCACATGGAAGGGACTCGTCGGGCCGGGTGAAAACACTGTGTCGTTTTTGCACTAATGGGAAAGGCAACGATCTACCATTCTATTATGGTTAAAACAGTGCATGGTGAACTTAATAACGCTATGTCGAGTGCTTATTGTCTCCAAGTCTATTTCACATACAGTAGACGACCCAAATAAGTAGTTATGTGATGGACTGAGCAGAATCAGGGATGATTGGAACCGTAGTCATCGTTAGGGCTCTACTCGCTTTACTTACCAATATATGAGGAACAATGTATGATAAAACCTCATTCATAAACAAAGTCCAAACCTTTGCAATGTAATTCGAGTGTGTATCCTCTTGAATTAAAGATTTTGGACACGACATGACTAATATGTCATAAAAACACACTCGTATTCATTTAAATGTCTCTTCTTGGTTCTTGATGATGTCAGAAGCATCATTAAATGAATGAGTATCCTAAACTTAATTAGAAATGCCACTTTAAATGTTTTCCATCCTGTTGATTCCCATATTAAACGCGTTTGAATATCAGATCTGGTCGACTTGAATTTAACCTTTCATGACCTCCAGTAGTCAAATCTGACTTCCCCCTACATCTGAAAATTAATGTTATGGTTTGTTCTATGTTAAAAATTGCATACCATCAGAAAGTGCACAATTGTTCATTATTTGAGAACTTATCTACTGAACCACTAAGCATATTTTAACACAAAAGTGTTTGGGGTCTAATCAGGATTGATGTCAGTACAGGGCCAGACTAACATAACAAATGCACATAGCGTCACGAGCCTTTTCTTTTGTAAGCTTAGCTGAGCACAGGACAAAGCCAAGAATGTACGGCACTCGGTGAGGATGGAACTCACTGCTGTGGTAAAGGCGCGTGAGATTAGTTTGATAACCACTACAAGACAACTAATCGTTTACTTAACTGGAAGTTAGTTAGTCTGGCACAAGGCTACACATCGAAGGTATTAAGTGTGAATAGAATTCTCTACTGTAGCAAGATCGTCCGAGCCTAGCTGGAAAACCACTGACGAAGCAATTTATTTACTAAGCTTAGCAAAGTCTTGCACTGGGTCGCAGACGCAAGTCATCCAGTAAGCTTAATTCCAGTAGTAATTGTTAGGGAGATACGTTAGATTAACAATGGATAAGTTAGTTTGGCACAAGGCCAAACCTGTGAGGCACAGTGAGAATTGAATTCACTACTGTAGAAATATAATTACAACTGCTCCAAGACGATGCAGTTCATTTTTTGGGCTTTGTTTACTCTGACATAAGATCAAAGTCTTCACTTTAGTAATGGTTATTACAATCCGATTTAGGATATTTTTTTACAAAAGATGATTATGATCTGAAACCATATTATTTTTAGTAAAGGCTTCCGATGAGCAATGAAAATCTATCAGAATTCGTAGATCAGAGATGGCAAATAATTCTAGTTCGCTGTATGGATATTCCGATGTTTTAGAAATATATCCTATTGTAGCGCTCCCAATTCTTTTAGTTGGAAATTAAATACAAAACTCTTCTTTTAGCTGGATATAAAAAACGTCATTTCTTCTGACGACCCCTATGAAACCCCTGGACGCACATGGTCTAATGTTCATTGATGCCAGGACCCTTAGCTGGCCATGCCTCTGGCTCAGGCCTTTGTGGTCGGCTACTTTTCCTCTCACTCTTTTCTTCTCCCTAAAATCGTTATAGTTTTGCCGATCCATCGGCCAATCCGATCTTAACTATTCTTCCTTCGTGATCTATCCCTGTAGTAACATTGCTGATGTTTCCTCACCAATATCGAGCCTCATACATACGCACAGCCTTGCAGCTACACCACCGTGTCTTAACCACGTAGTTCATACGCGTATCACCTCTCACACTCGTGAAAAAATGGCCAAGCCTTATTTACTATCTTTCAGCTGCTTTCCTCATTCTTTCTGATTCTAACTCCTCTTCGCAGCCCCCCGGACTGGTAATTCAACTTCAAGGATCCATAATTCTCGTCTCTCAAACAGTCATCTCCCTTATTAACCAACATTCGTTTCACGACCATAGAAATATTCACCAAAACTATCATCAGAGAGTCAGTTACTTATAAACATGTATTTCAGTTTTATTTAAATGCTCATAGATAAGTGGTCTATGTTTCAAGTACATTTATAAGATCGAGGGTTTTTGTAAGACATAACTTGAAATTTCAAAATATACTTGTGAAACTGAGACAATTAAATAAATATGAAAAAAAAAGGTCTTTTTTTTTCAAAACCCATGGCATACCATCTGAAACCCCACAGCGTGTCACTGCCAATACACGTCAAAAATTGGCCAACGTTGTCTTAAACCATTGTATAACAGTCGACTAGTAATAAATCAGACCCCCATTATGATCGACCTCTATAAAATTTTAGTTAATGCTTAATTGAACAGAAAAGGCCATTCCGTCTCAATCGTTCGTCGCAAAGGAAATATTTCCAACCAATCCAATACTCGCAATGTTAATTCATCAAGATATTTGAGAATGGTGATCAATACACATAAACACATGATGAAAAAAAAAAGAACTAAAAAAGAACAGTTCTGGTTAGTCACACAATAGAAACAGTCATGTGACCAACTTTTTTTGGTAGCATGGCATGTTAGGGGAGATCAATTGAAAAATAGGGAAAAGGAGTGATCAATGAACAAAAAATTTCTCTCCCAGTTTGTTGATCGGTGATCTTTAGAAAAGTCTGGATTTTCAAAAGACCAACCAATGCAACAATTAGGCATATACTTACATTGTAAATTGAGCCCCCAATAAAAAGCCATTTAGGGGCATCTTCAAAAATTATAGAAAAACGTTTTTTATAGTCTTAATGAGGGAAAGTGTTTAAATTTTCAGCCCTCTAGATTTATTTGCAGGAACTTTACCTGTGATACATACGCTCATCCAAGGTAGATGCAGGATTGATTTATTTACACGATCCTAGGCTGCTCTATTTGCTACTGAGTGAAGTTGGCGCCGAGCAAAAAAAGGTTTGTAAAAAATGTCTTCATAAATAACATATACACAGATAGTTTGATAAACCAGACCAACTTAGAACCCAGAGAAACCTAATTTGACAGTTTTGTTTGACGGTTTCAAAAAGTACTTAGAAATAATCTGGCTTTATTTGTTTAGAATCTCGTTTCAGTCCTCCAATCCTCCACTGAAAACATGAAGAACAAGGGGGAGAAGAACATTTGGGACGAATTGTTATCGCAAAAAAAAAAATTAAATCTGCCCTTTGGGAATAATTTTTGAGAATATAGTTTGAAACAGCTTGGTGATCACAAGACAGCGTAACAACCGACTCAATTGATTCATGATACCATTATGAATACACAGTGCTTTGCTACCGATATTCACAGTAATTTACACTAATGGTGACTCATTCGAGTATTCATTGAGGCGAAAATCGTTAAGTATGCAAGTACCCGGCTTGAACTTTTGTACTCTTAGTAAGTGGACTTTATTTCAACTTTTTCCCTATTTCTTGGGAAATATATTTCTCATTTCCATTTAGGAGGTTTTCAACCGTATATTTTCTCTTTTTTATTCACTTCCCTTTCATTCATATGTTTTCCTCTACTTGGTCTTTCTCTGTTTTCACTCTCTATATTTCCCTTTCTCTTATTTCCCTTTTTCTACTTTCTGTTTCTTCTCTTTTCTACTGCGATAAGGGCCGACAGTTTTCAGATCGGGGAAAATGACATGTTAAGACTGATTTTCAAAACGGTTAACTGTTTTATAAAGAATTGAGTGACCCAAAGTTAGAATGGACTTTCAACAGGGATTAGTTTGAAAATAATTTAGGGGCAAACAGTTTTATTCAAGACACAAATGTAGACAAATGCAATCGAAAAGTAAACATACAACATTGCATTTTTTTTCTGCTCAAAATCACTTCTTTTTCTTGTTCTACTTTCTTTCAACTATTTTTTAACTTTCTGTGTGTGCATTTCATTTCACTCCATCGACCCTTCTTTCCTCCCTTTCACTTTCTCTATTCTTCCTCTTGGCCCTCCCACTTCCTCTAATTTCACATCCTGCACTTTCTTTTTCTCTACCTTAACTTCAACAACTCTCACTCCTGCCTACTTTCACTTTCTCTATTGCTTCTTTCCTTTTATTTGCATTTACTTTCTCTTCTTTGACTCTCTGTGCTCTCACTTCCTTTAATTTCATTTTCTCTCCTTCAAATTGGTTAACTCTTGGTAACACGGTTGAGATACTCTGTTTACTTTCACTTTCGATTAATTTCAGTTTCTTTTTCGCTCCTTTCCCTTCATTTATATACGTCCCCGCTTTTTAGATATTCTATAACCTCTTTACTTTCATTCTTTCTAATCTAACTTTGTCTACTTTCACTTTCTGTATTTCAACTACTTCTGCCTTCATTTCTTAATACTTTCACTTTCACTTTTGCTCCTCTTCCTTTATTTGCATACAATTTCTCTACTCCTCTCTGGGCATTAAGATTTATTAAATGAAGAAAGATGCATACTGACATATTATCGTTTATTGATCTGAAGATGGATGAAGCTAAACATTTTCTGCACATTAAGATTTTTCAAATAAAGAAAGTTTATTGTGAAGTTACAGTGAATAATCAAACGTGTCAAAAGTGATTTGTATGCAATGCTCCACTGTCGGATAGACCAGTTGATAACCATTAAATCAAGAGAGTTCTTGAGAAAAATCAACTGCACACGGCGTGGGCACAGACAAACTTACCTAGAATATCCAAATCGAGTATTGAAAATCGATTGCACCAGTTTGATTATGTTAGTCGCTTTGCCCTATGACTTCCACATGGGTAAAGCAGGAAATATCTACTGGTCCATTTGTATTTCTGTCACTTAAATGTTAGAAAATTTCAGTTTCATGATAAATTGTGACATGCAATAGGAAGTGGGTATTTTACATCAAGGTGGAACACAGAAGAATTGTGAAGCAAGCAAAGAGAACTACTGCTAATCATACCAAAGAACGATCTTCATCGAAAGAATATTGTTTACATAGTGTATCAGAAGAAATATCTATATCACAAGGACTCCCCTGGGAACCAAACGATTGAATCGAACGTGTACTGCTCTTTATTAAAGCAGCTAAGGTCTGCAATCGATAAAAACAAAAATCCAGATAAAATAGAGTTATACTAAACAAGAACAACGCTAGATAACATGTCAACGTTTCTTACAGATTAGCTTGGATATTTCTAATAATTAGCTGTATTCAGAAGAATTACTATTCATTGATTCTTACAAAATTTGAAAAAAAAAATTGATTCCCTTGAAGACTGCAAAAGGTTAACCAAGCTGTTCAGAGGAAAATATAATGTGGGGATGGAATTATGAAGTTAGGTGAGAAATCACAGAAAGTCGATGTGCCCAACGATAGATAAGTTGTTTAATGAAAAGAATATATCAAAAATAAAAGAGAAACTGGTTAATCCCCCTGAAAGAAATTTATATTTGAACTTCTATCGAAAGCTCACACAACAATAAGCAAGATCAGGTTGCCTATCATGGCTATACTATATGTGTCTGGTTTTGTCTACTAACATAGCCAATGGGTATCAGACCATCAATACTGGAAGATCCAATGAGAATCGAACTCACTAACAACGGACAACAAGATCAGCTTTATGTCGGTATAAGCTATCATTTACTAGTCCTAGTGAACGAGGAAATCATAAGCGTATTTTGATGTCTATGTGATGTTTTATTTTATTCCTAAATCAATTCACTTGGAAGAGTCCATTGTTTCAAATCGTGCGTAGGAGGTGTTTCTATCTGCAGAAATATTACATTTCGGTGGAAGAGTCCAGTGTTACGAATCGAGAACCAAGGAAATCACAGTATTCCTTTTATAACAAGATGTTTCTTATTTAAGAAACTGAGCAGAATTAATTCATTTTGATCATTCCATTTGATATGTAATTTCTTTTTTTGGGGGGGGGGCTTCTTAAAAAACGTTAGTATAATCAACAGTTCAATTATCTGAAATGCACAGTGCTACCCAAAAATTTGGAGAAACATTAGGCATGAATCCTCAATTCCCATTATTCTCATATATATATATATATATATATATATATATATATATATATATATATATATATATATATATATATATGTATATATATATATATATATATATATATATACATATATATATATATATATATATATGTATATGTATATATATATATATATATATATATATATATATATATATATGTGTGTGTGTGTGTGTGTGTGTGTGTGTGTGTGTTTGTGTATAATATGGTACCCAAATTTCGGGGAACCTAAGGCATGAAATGGTTCCTGGATGAAAGAAAAAAATGATATAAAAAAAACGTTCTTTATTTCATGGTGGGAAGATTTTGAGAGATGTGTGTAAAGTCTGGTGAGACACGGGATACGCTGAGTAAATTCACAGATGAACAGACGGATCAATCTGTTTGAATTCCCTGAACTTTGAGCTGCATTTGTACAATTCATCGAAAATTTGATTTGACATCGATCTCGGCGTGCAAGAATAATCTGTGATTTCAGTATAAAATTTTCTCTTTCTCTCTCTCTCCTCTCGCTCTCTCAAGCAAGATACTTCGACTCATATCAAGGAGTAAGTTAATTACTTCCGTTAATTCAAACCTGCGATAAAATATTATCCGGGAAACGCGATATTGATGTCAGGACCCTGGGTTAAATAGAAACCTTTACGGCTTCAGTCCAACGCTCTCCTAACTGAGCTAATTGATCTTGTTAGCATTAGTATGTCGTTATTCCCGTTGATGCATTAAAATACAGATTAGTACCAAAAGAGTATGTGGGTGACTACGCTCCCACAAAACAAGTCTGATCAGTCATGAAATAAAGACTGTCAACTGACCTACGTCTGTTAGCAGCATATTTTGTTACGCAAAGGGGTGAAGTTACTTGTCTCGCCTTTTGATGGGCTCTGATCACTAAAAAATATCTGAATTTTTAAAACCAAGAGGGGATAAATCAAGGAAACTATTTAGCATAAACTTACAGTGCAAACTGACCCCCTCACACTATAAACCTATTTAGGGGGATAATTTCAAAAAATGAAAAAAAGATTATTTGTTGACATAATTCGGAATAAATGTTTAGATTTTCAGTCCTCTATCTCCATTGATGTGGTCTGTACTCATGTTACATAAATAGCCAACCGGCCAGCCAGTCAGTCAGACCCATTTAAACACTGAGAAAATCCTCCATTTTGGTTGATGGCTTCCAATATACAAAACTGGGTAGATTCCTATAATGTACCAATACACCACAAAATGTACAATTCCTCCAACAGTGGCATCAATAATCCTAGGTCATCATCATCATCATCATCATCATCATCAGTCTTTTAATGGCCGTCGTTGGACATAGACCTCCCCCAGGATCCACCACACCTTTCTATCGTGAGCGTTGCAGAGCCAGTATTTTTTTCTGAATTTGTCTTGTTCATCTCTCCATCTTTTATTTTGCTGGCTTCGGTTTTGCATGTGGTCTCTTGGGATCCATGTTGTGAGTCGTGATGTCCATAAGCTGTCTGTCATTCTTGTAACATGACTAGCCCATTGCCATTTGAGATTTGTAATTGCTTCTATGATGTCTTGGACCCCACTTTCTTTCATCTACCTAAAACAACAAATCTCTATGAAACCCACAAAAGAAGAAGAAATCAAGCAAAGAATACCCTTGCGGTGGCAAGCCTTCGACAGAGCAAGCTCGACCTTTAAAAACAAGTCGATTCCAATAATCCTAAAAAGAAGAGTATACATCCAATGCATCCTCCCGATAGTCACTTATGGAGCTGAAACATGGAACCGAACCAAGAGACAAACTCACAAACTGTGAAGCATGCAACGAGCACATGAGAGAATCATGCTCAACCTCATATGGAGAGATCACAAGACAGCACAGTATATCAGGAAGAAAACGGGTTTCAGAGACATCATAGGATCTATTAGAAAACTCAAATAGCAGTGGATTGGTCAACATGTTATAATAATCAATATTTGATTAAAAAAACTTCTGGCGTGGGCTTAACGTGGAGTACCACTTCCCTATTAATACCATAAAATAAATCCATCACCAATTTCGGACTACACTCACACACGCACAAACACAGGTATACGTGTGCACCTACACACACAAAGACGTATGCACGGTGCACTCAAGCGCACACACACGTACACGCATGAATGGATTCTCTCATCTCGTTAAGTTCTATCGTTTTTATAAGTATAAAGTTCACCCAGCTCGTGTTTGCTGCCAAATATTTAACAAGTGTAGCCACCGAAGTTTTTATATATATATATATATATATATATATATATATATATATATATATGTATATATATATATATATATGTGTTTATATATATATATAAATATATATATATACATATATATATATATATATGTATATATATATATTTATATTTATGTATATATATTTATATATATGTTTATATATATATATATTTATATTTATATATACATATATATTTATATATGTGTTTATATATATATATATATATATATATATATATATATATATATATATATATATATATGCATGTGTTTAAAGATCCCATGTGGAACGAGTCCACTATCAGGAGCTATGCATCGTGGGTAAAATATCTCATAAGGGCTGCTGGAGGCCTCCTGCTGAGTGGAAGAATGTCCAGTTGGGTATCAGGTCTTTGGTTAAGCAGCAGCAGTTGGTATTGAGGAAGGCAGAGTATGTCAGGATAGTGGAGAGTAATGTGGAGTTGGATTTTTAGGTATGTTAGGGATAGTGTAAATCGAGGGGTGGTGTGCTACATACGTTTCAACCTCATAAGTTATCAAAAATGTGTTGGCTATAATTTGGACAGGAGTTATAACTGGCTAAGGTGAATTTTTCTCATGGGTCTGGGTAACTTTGAAGCTTTAATTATTCAATGTATCCTACATGTAGATGTGAGAATATTATTGGTCGGAGTTTTGTGCATTAGGGTTCTGCGTGATGAGGGTTGTATATATATATATATATATATGTATATATATATATATATATATATATGCGTGTGTGTGTGTGTGTGTGTGTGTGTGTTTCATTGTTTATTCATGTGTTCCATTGCTCCAGGCCATACTGTTATATTTGTAGACTTGAAAATTGGCAACATAGCTCTCGTAGACTTCTTCTAAAAATCTTTTGTTTTTTTTCTCCGGAAAAAAGGTTTTTAAACTTTTGGAGTCCTTATCTTAACGGGTTTCTGAATAACATCTAGATTCTCCAGGATTTTGATATTAAAAGTTTTTTTTTAACTCAATTCCAGATGTTTTTCCAGTGGAAAATGCCACCAGTAATATCATTAATAGAATTCATTCTGACCACATTTGTTTTCCAATTGAATTGTTTTACTTTGTTTGATGATTGACTATGATAGTGAATATTTTTAATATCTTGCCGTTCTTTTTTAATATTTCATGAAAATGAAAGCTCTCATTATATGTTTAAAACGGTTGAACTTCTATACAAATCAGCTGATATATAGAAAAGAATATTCAATAAACGTAATACATGTGAGAGAAAAAAAATAACACATTATCGTAGGATGAGTTATCTTGTCAGTTGCAGCGAACGAGTTCAAATAATAAGGGGAAAAACAAGTCTGGTTAGGCACTCAATATAAATAGTTACGTGACCAACGTCCTTTGACACCAAGCAGTTTTAAGGGTGATCAACGAAAACAACAGAAAAAAGGACGATCGGTGAATAATTTAGTTCCCTCGTATTCTGTTTGAGAGTGATAACTGAAATAGTCTTGATTTTCAAAAACGCAAGACGCAAACTAAGCCTAATTTTACATTGTAAATTGAACTTTTCTTCTAGACATCATCTTTTAACGTCCGTCGTTGGACATAGACCTTCCCCAGTATTCGCCGCACTTCTCTATCATAGGCGTCGCGGAGCCAGTACTTTCTTAATTTGTTTTGCTCGTCTCTACATCTAATGTTCTGTCGGCCTCGGTTGCGCATGTGATCTCGGGGGATCCATGTTGTGAGTCGCAATATCCATCGGTTGTCCACCGTTGTTGCAACATGGCCAGCCCATTGCCATTTGAGATTTTTAATGGATTCTATGATGTCCCTGACTCTCGTCTTTTCCTGGATGTACAGTGATGTCTTGTGGTCTCTTCATGTGCGGCCCAGCATAATTTTTTCATGTGCACGTTGCATAGTTCTTAATTTGCAGATCTGTCTCTTGGTTAGGTTCCATGTTTCAGCTCCATAAGTGACTATTGGGAGGATGCATTGGTTATACACTTTTCTTTTTAGGATGAATGGGATCTTCTTATTTTTAAAGGTTGAGCTTGCTCTGTCAAAGGCTTGCCATTCACTTATTTGTTTACCAAGTACTTCAATACCTTCTACACATAATGAAACGTAAATCTTTGGTTTTCCAGCTATCTAGCGCCATTGATATACTCTGTAAACGTGATATATATATATATATATATATATATATATACATAGAGAGAGAGAGAGAGAGAGAGAGAGATAATCAGCCAGCTAGACCAACTCAAAAATTAAAGAAACCCGTATCAGCAGCTCTAATGACAGTTTTCGCTGACAGTTTCTTTAAAGCAAGCAATGATGATGGTGGAAGATATATTTAATCAAAGTAGATTCCGTGTGACTGAACATCTTTTTGACAACGTGTAACACTGTTATTTATGCCTGTTTTAACAGAACTATTTTTCCTGGGAAGAAAAAGCGATTTCAAAGAACTTTGAGTGCTTCTTTTTCCTTTTAGGTTCATGGTTCTCAAGACTTTTATCTTTAGAATAAACACCTATTGCGTGGAGAGGAGCTGATCCTTAGCAAAATTCTCCATTGATTTCCCGTGTGAGTCTGGGTAAATCCTCTGTTCAGGTCTGAACCTGCGAAATGAAACCATCCATCAGCAGGTCGTTGGATATGGACCTCCCTTGAGATCCATCAGACCTCTTGAATGTGAGTGGCGCGGCACTAACATCTTCTGAACTTGTTTTAAGCATAGCGCTGTCTATCTTTGTTGGCCACAATTTTGTCGTCAGGCTTGGTCAGTACTTAGATGGGTGATCAACGGGGAATACCAGATGCTGAAAGCAAAACAGAACTCCAGCAGGGCCTACCAAGCCGGACAATGGTCTTATTTAAAATTGCCCGCGTGTACTAATCCCCATGACACTCTCGATGAGGGTATAAGCGAAGAAAGACAAGAAAGACATACACACATACGTTGATTCACACAGGTACTTTCAACCACCCACGCCTCCCAATGTCTGATTCACCCTAGCCGTCTACCAGTCTACCCAAACGTTTTCTTTTTGCCAACTTTACCTTTATCTTAATGGTGCGTACAACCATAAAACTCGGACTATCGAGCTTCAAGTTGGTCGGGTGGTCAGTTGTTCAGGGTGCGGGAAGTTGTCTACTGTTCAGTGAACAGTTGTCCGATCGACCAGTTCGATGCAAAATATGACAATATTGCTAACAATAAAAAAAAACCTTCCTATCTAGCATTGGGCGTTCAAGGAAATTTAATGTATAACATGCCTGGTCTTGCATCTAACGATTACGTAAGATTTTAGATTTAAAATAAATGTCCTCGTTTCTCAGACTAGAGTAGTGTCTGTCTTTAAAGTGCATGTTTAGAAGGGGCTGGACTCTATGTTGTGTTAAGCAGCCTGTCATGATTGTCATTTAAATTATTTTTCCGTTTATCGTACGAAAATTTGGCTTCGAATATTTTCGGTTATTCTTTCTAGTATTGCCAATTCAAAAAATTTACCTAAAATTACATTTTTTTCAAAGTTAAACATCTTATACATAAGTTCAAATCTTTTGTCAATTTAGACATTTTATATCTTTAACTTGGATCCATATTTTCAGATAAAAGATCTTTACTACGTAATCTTTTATTTTCTTTCATTAGATTTCTCGAGAACTGCTGATCCAAACAATCTCAAACTTGACTTAAAATGCCTGGTTTGCTGACATATATAAGGCGAATATCACCAACACACGCTCACAGAGATATTTCTTCAGTTATAGTAAGTAGTGAGTGCCCTTACACTGGCCCAGCTGTCCCTGCCTGAGCTTCACAGATTACAAGTTCCTCCTTGTCTTGGACTTCTTCTTTGCAGCATGTGAAAATGAACTCTATGACAAGCACCCAAAGTGGCGTCACTCATCTCAGCATACGCAATTTTACCCATAGCTGGAAGAATTATAGTTAGATTTAGCCTTTTCATTTACCTCTTTCAACTGAGTAGGAAGGGTTTATATATTTACATGTCCATCTGTCTGTCTATCTGTCTGTCTCTCCACGCGATATCTCCAACAGTTCTTCGTGATTTTCGATGAAGGCTTTCCGTGTAACGGATTCGATTTGGAGATGTATCAAAAAATTTGTTTTCGATTGATATTTTATCTTTCTGCGAGGGGACCTTTAAAACAAAAAATTAATGAAAAAAAAAAGATTTAAATTTTAGGCCAAGTAATTCATTTGTTTTAAATTCAAAGTTATTTCCCTTGTTATTTACTCTTTTTTCGGTCCGTCAGTCGCCACCACTTATTTGAACAACATAACCAAGAAGAAGAAAAATATGTGACGACATTAAAAAGATATCTATTTTCATTAGTAGATGACGCATCAAGCGTTTTTTACAATGTCGCCACGTTTGTTGTTAATAGTAAAAAGTGTTTTTAAAATGGCTCAATCAGCTAAACCTTTCAATTTTCAGCTAACTTTATAGCTAAAATGTCATATATACCCACTTGAAATCCTAATAGAATAACACTACATTAAGATTCCAAAACAAATGATTGGTTGAAATCGTGCATATAATCTGATTTAGACTTACTAATTCTTAAAAAAAAAACAAAGTTTAAAGTGAACCATCCTCACTTTCCTCTTTTCCCTTCGCCTGCTACTACTATCACAACTAGTATTGCTATTACTTTGCTTAGAATCCTTTTGAAATCGGAAATCATAGATATGGACGGGAGGATGGTGGACGAATCTTTGAACTTATTGTTCTCGTCATATTCTATGACCTATATTAATTAAGCAGCAGAGATCGGAAATGAAATAGGTTCCAATAAGATTTAAACCCACGATAACATGAATTAATACAAGTTTATCCTTGCAACTTGGACGATCATCTTTTAACTAAAAAGCATTCGGAGAGTGCAGTATATCAACAATAAAATCTGAATAAAACTGAATAAATAGAAGTAATTCGAAATCACGAGAAAAAATTTCACATTTAAAATTATTGAATCACTCCATCTTGAAATTTGAATGTTTCCTTTCTACCTCTTTATTTACTGTTTACTTTCGACTTTTTTTTTTATTCCTGCTGAATGATAAAAAAATTATCTTTCAATCTGAAGAGATTTCTTGGATCCGCTCCAAAATTTGATCAATTCTTTTATAGCCCATGGCCTACACGTCCACAATCTTTCATTGGAATGCATGAGAATTTTTGCAGATTTCAGGTGGACAGACCATCGAACCGAGAGACGGATAGACAGGAAAATAGTTCATAGAGGTAAAATAAAAAAAATAAATAAATAAAGGGCCTGTGTGCTAATGAAGTTTCTTGTTATGAATGGACGCTCTAGATTTTATGTACAGAAGAGTAGAGCGATAACAATAACGCGACGAAGGGCAATAATCAATGGAGTCATAAATATGCAAATCAGGTCCTTATAAATATTAATTGAGAAAGGGATGCTAAAATTGGCGCGAAAAAAAGTAGATAAACGAATTTAATATATTAAGGAAATGCCATGAAAACAATTTTTAAAAAAAATATCAAAATAATGATACTAATGAGAAACAAAAGAATCCTGACATTCATATCCCGACCAATGTTCGTTCTATTTTCTTCATGGCTTTTGAGGGACCAATAAGCCTGTGAGTAACTGGAAAAAAAAAAGAAAAAAGATAGTTTTACTTTTGAAAACGATTATTGATTCATTCGTCTGAAGTCCATGAAACAAAAGTCAGATGCTTATGACAAAAAAGTGTATAAGAGAAGAAATGATTTATTCACTCTGCTGGTTTTTCTTTTTTATTGTTATTTATCATCTATTCTATAACCGTAAAAAAATGACTGGGTTATTTATGAATGGATTGATACCAAGGAGTTTAAAACTAATCTATTAGGTAATTTATTTTTAATAAATCAAGTGTTGTATTTTTTTTTTATAGTCTCAACACGACTCAAGCTGTTTTAAGAAGTAATCAGGTATAAAATCTTGAGACAGAAGGTCATTTAAGAAAAATTACCACTGACATCATGTTGTATAATAAAAAGTAATAGGACCTAAATTATTTGAACGAAAATATAACTCACTTCATTACAAAATAATGTTGAAAAATATTATCAGTATATTTATTTCATAGAATAGAACTGGAAAAAAACTGGACAATTTTGAAAAATCTGGTCTTTTGAAAAAAACAAAACAGATTAAAACATTTGGCCTTGAACTTTTTGGTTTAGTCATATTCAAAGTTTTCAGCCATTTTGACTGCGTTGCAGTATTATTTTTAATATATTTTTTCAAGCGTCCGGTTACAGAATGATGGTTATATTTGGCATTTGTTGCGTGTTTTGGCCACATATATCCCCAAATGTACCTCCCCTTTCTTGTCTGGCGTTCATAAAATTGGCTACAGTTGAGAAAGAGAGAGACTTACTAAATGAATGACACTTTCTCTAACTCACTCCCTAAGTAAATTACTCTTTTTTTTCTTTCAGAGGCGTTTCTCCAACACTATGCCTCTATGACGCATGAATATTGACGTAATCTTCTTTGTTATGACAACAGATTATCACATTTTATTACAACCCTTTTTATTTATTTATTTATTTATTTATAGCTGTGTTGATCTATTTCACATCCATCGCAAGTTTTAGGTTATAACAGTACTTCATACAGTTATACAAATATATGTACTCATTTGCATGTATGGTTTTTATATGGAGAGATTAGCAAAGAACTCTCGAGAGGCAGTCTAATCACAGAATCTACACTGTGATGAGTATAGATCATAATTTTTGCAAAAACCTACTCTCAAATGACGCTTCTCACTGCAAGAGCGATGTGGCGATTGTTTGATTTGCCTTATAGTTTTATCATTTATCTATGAAAACGAAGTCGGAGAGAGGTGAATGCTCTGTCTGTCCATACGATATCTCTGAAAGTATTTAATGAATTTCGATGAAAGTTTGTGACTTAGGGTGGATGTCCGAGCTAATTTATGGATTAATGAAGAAGTATTTACATTTTGTGATGGAACTACGAATTTTGTTTTGATTGTGAAATATATTTCCTTTTTCTCGCATACATTCATGAATACGCTCATTACTATCCACTGCACGCCTCCAAAGATTATTTTTTATCAATTTAAATGGGATTTGGTGGAATTGTGTATAATAGTCTACTAAAGAAGCGATTACATTTGTGAGTATATCCAATCACAATTACCCCCCCCCCACACACACGCACATCAATGTAGTTATAAGTCCACACCACATAGTTAGATTCCTGGTATGAACAAATTCTGGAGTGGATCCATGTACAATTGCCTCACATATGTCATAGATGTATATTCCTCAAGGCGTATCGCCAAAATGTCATGTCTTTTCACAGGCTATCTCAAACGGTTCTCCATGAATTTCGATGAAATTTTGTGGAAGGGTGTGGTATAAGCTACGGAGGTAATTATCGAATTTGGGGGCGGATCCATGCACGATTACTCCCCCTAACCATGGCGTGGGTAGAAGTGTGCGTTATCTTCTCATGTAACGTGGTTTTTATTCATTTTATTCCTTACTTATCTTTGGATATTTTGCTCAATGTCTCTTGATATCAAACAAGCAAACTTATCTCTCTGTTTGTTTTCCTTTGGTGTATGTATGTATGCATAAATGGAGCTAGAGGGATGAAATTTTCAACAGTCAATCTTTATTATGTCTAATAAAGCAAAAAAAAAATTTCATTTTATTGATCACTCCCAACACGGCATGCTATCAAAAGACGTTGGTCGTGTGACAGTTTCTTGAATTGAGTGACTAACCAGAGCAGCTATTATTATTATTATTATTATTATTATTATTAGAAATGTCATACTAGTTGTGCGGTGATTACTGCAGGAGGTTGAGTGACAGCAAGTCTTCTCAAGTCTCCAGTCCTCCTCTCCACACTCTCATAGTCCACAGCAGTTCTGTAGTTTACAGTTTCATACCAGTTGCCCGGTGGTTATCGTAAAAGGTTGGGTAATAGTAAGTCTCCTCAGGTCCTCTCCCTCACCTATCACAGCTGTGCTCTGGTTTGTGCTTCCACCACCATTTGGGTAATTCAATTTTTTTTTTCTTTCTTCCTCTGCCAGGCCACTGCTAGCAGTTAGGATCGTAGATCTAAAATCTCTTGCACTTTTCTCAGTACTCGTGCAGATATTGCAATTATATGCACAGTCTGAATCCTTCCTTTTATCTCTAGTTCCTCCAATCTCGCCTTCAATGTCTTTGGTACGGTTCTGAGTGCACCTATCATTACTGGTACTACCCTGGCCTTCTTGTTCCACACCTTCTTCACTTCTCTTACCAGATCCTTGTATTTTTCCGGTTTTTCACTTTGCTTCCTCTTTACTCTAT
>OY735242.1:927688-972688 GCA_963457665.1 Thysanoteuthis rhombus
TTCGACCCTTTCAGGCAAATTTGACACGGGCATGAAGAAGCGCAAAGAGGGCAGAAACATAAACATGTTTGAGGAGCGAATCTACTTTCTACTATATATATATTATATACACATATGAATATATATATAATAATTAAATAAATGAGTCATCCCTACACAACTGTTTTGTTGTATTACAACTCTTCAGTGTGTCTATAGACAATCCATTATCCCACCCAGTACCATGAGGCAGGATTGAAACCTTTGCTTCAGACCCAGAGGCTGGTATCTTACCGTTGAGCCCCGGAACAGAACGGTCAATAAGGCTGAATTTAAGCAATATGTTTATTTTGCTTAAATTCCCAATCCTCCAGAATGCTCTATTCCTTGCATAAGCTTAAAATGAACGAGTTATCACACTTAAAGAGTGCTCAACCCTGAATAGAGGAGTGTTAATCATTGTGCTATCCACAGACGGCTGTTATGTAGCAAACATCAGCTTCATACAATGGCCAGTTGTTGGGTTATCTCGGTGTAAACAAACACACACACACACACACACATGTGCGCCCCCATGCGGATATTCCTCAAATTATAGTTACCTTTCGCTCTAAGGTTACCGAAAAACGGAAAACTGCTCAGTTTATATCGCACTGGTCTTTATGGAGCATTGTGTTAGCCTAAATAGTGTAAAGCAAACAAGTAATAACCATTGATTCATGGTGATGATCGCATGTTAGGAGGAGGTTGGAGGAGTGGGAGATGCAGGGGATCGGTCAGAGGAGAGACATGGGAAAAGGACCTCTATAACAGTTTACTACAAAACAAGCGATGAACCAAATCACTTTTCGCCAATTTTTTTTTCCGTAAAAGGAAAAATGTGAAAAAGTGAACTTTCAAAAAATGGGAGACATCTGTAGAGATATCCACCAATCTACGTCTGGCATGAGGTCATACGTGCAGTGCATCTAGTGAAAATCGAACTCGCAACACTATTATAAAGGTCTGCTAGACTCACTATCTAGCAACTGCTTCACTGCCACGTGTCATTATAAGTATCTAATAAGTTTGCTTTAGTCTGGCACAAGCCAATGATATTAGGCACACGGTGGGAATTAAACTTCCCACATCGTAGTAACAGTATTGTCAATTTAGAACTTTTCCTGTAGAATCTAGCATATTTTTGGCAATGGAAACACGAAGAACGCTACTTTAGCGTGGTCATTTTGGCCATTTTTGACCATTTTTAACCATTTTTACTATCTCTTTGGTGTAATTAGGCTGTTTTTTACTTGTCCGACAATCAAACCGGAGTGAATATATTTCCAACCATTTTTAGCATTTTTTTCGTGAAATTTTCCAATTTTCGGCATTGTTTTGGCTATTTTTTTTTCTAATTTGGCGCTTTTTAAAAAGAAACTTTCCGGCAGCCAAACTAGTTCAGAAAATATTTATCGAGTTGCCAAACGTGGATAGTAATGTTCTTGTAGATGACCTTACAAAAATTACCCTGCTACGAAGCGAAGTTATACATATTTGTTTAACTAAGTTCGGAACCAAGTCAAAAATGTCAGGCGACCATTGACTTCAAAGTTACATCACAGTAGTAATAGGCTATCAGACTAACTCGAGACCCATTTTACGACGCCAAAGCGTCATTATACGTATATACTAAAGTAGGAATTAGGAACCTTTTTGAGAGCGCGAGCCCACATCGGTGATCAACTTCCAGAAAATCTCTACTCGTTCCTCACGGGAGTTTTTTTTAGCTGTAGATCGCCATTCTCAATATTTCTGTTTGTTACAAAACTCTTCTGCGGGCAGGGGGCCGACGAAATGCTTGAAAGCTGTAATAACGGGTGTCTGGAGGATTTAAGATTGTGTTATAACAAATTTGCCGTTATAACGTGTCGATTTTCTGCGAAGTCTATTAATACTGCAGATTTTTGTTATCATGACACCCTTGAGAATTTAGGATAGATGTTTTGATGAATATGGCGTTGATTTTTTACTAAGTCTATAGTAGACACCCGTTATTTTGACGCCCTGGGGGTAATTGCCCTTACAAGGGATGGATTTTATACGATGTGTATCAATTATGAGAAAGCAAAAAAGTGCAGAGAAAATAACTTTTTTTTATGACTCTTTCTTAATGTTATGTCAAGGATACGTTTTTTTTTGTTGAGATTTTACCAATTTTCGTTTTCAAAATATTCCACTGAAATCTACAAGTGATGTTTCAGCAAAATGATCTCCGATAAAAGAATATGAAAACAAGAGTGCCGTTAGAGTGCTTGAGCAATTTAATAGTACCGTTAGAATGAGAGCTTACTGCATTTTCAAAATTCTAGACGTTTGAGTCATGAAGAAGACTGTTTTTAATCCTTGGCACTTTTGGGAAAGAAAATGAAGTTATTAATTACTGCTCTTATTTGAAACTTTCAACCATAACAGTCAGCATAGGTTTCTATCAGTTTTTAGATCAATCCGTCCGGCTGGCTATGTATGTATGTATGTATGTATGTATGTATGTATGTATGTATGTATGTATGTGCGTGTGTGTATGTGCAGCACGCATACAAGCCTCACCAATGAAACCCAAGGGCTGTAAATTGAAACATTTAATCCTTATTAGGTCCAGAAAAAAATGGTCTTCCTTGTTTCCCCTAAATTTCCCCCTAAATAGACAGGCTTCAACTCGCTATGTGAGTTTATGCAAAATTGGTCCCCGTTTCTTGGCCCGCTTGTTTTTTGAAAAATTAGACTTTTTTTTCACTGATTACTATCCAACAAAAGGCAAGGTAAGAAATTCATTCATTGATCCCCTTTTTTTCTACATTTTTTTCAATTGATATTCCCCGACATCAGTATTCACGTTTTTTTTTTCAAATCAGACTTCTTTTAGTGATCATTTCCCGACTTATTCATTGATCACCGTCTTTTTCGATTTTTCAGAATAACACCCAACTTGCTGCTGCCAAAAGAGGTTGACCAAGTGACTGTTTCTATCGGTTTAATTTTTCAATCTCAATCGATGGCAGCTGTCACCAAATAAGAAATGTAGAAATAAGACCCGCACCAACCCACGGAGTCTCTTCCCCCTTCATTTGTTGTTTGACACCAAACAGCAGGTGTTCATAGTTGGGTAAAAAACAGCTCTGGTTAGTCACTCAGAAGAAATTGTCACGTGTCCAACATCTTTTAGTAGCATACCGTATGAGAAAAATTGGAAAGAATTTTAAAGAATAGCAAAAACAAAAGGGGTGATCAATGTAAATTACTTCTCTCGCCTTTCGTTTTGGCAGTGATCACTGAAAAGTAAGAAATTTCAGAAAAACAGCAAACTCGAAACAAGTAGGCACAAAATAGTGATCCATTTAGGATGAAATTACGTTGTAAATTGAACCCCAACAACAAACTTATGGAGGGGATTAAAAGAACAGGCAACAAACTTTTTTCTGGATATAACAAAGGGTGAATGTTCAAAATTTCCGCCCCGTAGAACCAGTGGTGTGATCTGTACACGTGGTGCATACATTCATACATACATACGGCCAGCTGGACCCACTTAAAAACTGAAGAAACTTATGTTGACGGTTTTGGCTGAAGTTGTTATTTAAGCTAGAAAATAAATGAATAAGCATAGAAATCGAATCGGAAATGAAATTAAAAAAAGTCTGGATAGTTATCCAATAACTGTCGGGTGACCAACGTTTTTGATTCTATGATAGCACGTTCGGGGAGATCAATTTAAAAAAATTGGGAAAAGCTAATGTTCAATGATGAAATTACTTCTCTTGCCTTTTGCTGGGCTGTGACCGCTATGATTATTCGTACTTTCAAAAAAATAAGCGCAATACTTAGGGTAAGTAAAGACGGACCAATTCACCATAATCTTACATTATAAATTGATCAGACCACTAAAAAGATCTCTACACATAATAAAGAGTGTATGTTTAAATTTTTAGCCCTGTAACTCCAGACAAACTTTAAAACTGAAGAAATTTGTGACGACAGTTTTTATGACAGTTTCTGTTGACAGTCTCTAACATTGAACAGAATAGAAACGAAATAAAATAAGAAAGAGAATAATAGTTTCAAGAATAGAAAAAAGGGTTTTCCTTCGATTTTATCGAAAAAAAAAACTAAATGAATGAATAAATACATATATTACAGGGTAGAAACTCATTATTGTTACTGCAAAAAATATTTGCGAAGTTTTCAAAAATTTTTTCCTTTGATTCCTTCTTTGACCTTTGCTTGTGTGTGTGTGTGTGTGTGTGTGTGTGTGTGTGTGTGTGTGTATACTTGTGGAATGTGTTCGTATATATGCGTGTGTGTTTGAAAGAAAGTTGAAATGTAATTAGAAAGAACAGAAAGAGAAAAACAAGTTCAGGCAAACAAAAAAAACATTTGTGGCATAAGTTCGAAGAGGCATTACAAAGAAAGTTGAGACTATAGCGTTGGTGAAAAGAAAGTCTCTATTAGAAATTGGTAATAGCATTATTTATTAGTCAATTGTAGTTAACGTAGCTTTACTTTGGACCATACAATCTGTATACTGTTTTAAAACCAAATCAATACATATTATATAGACTTTACCTACTCGGAAGACTTTTCTATGATTAAACTTTCTAGATAACCCTTCAAGAATGCAACTTTCCTTCTATATATCGGTACTACACACGTTCATATTAGCAGCTATATTTTACTACAGTGTTCAGCAAGTGCGTTTGAAAACGCAGATGCAAGCTTATCTAAATGCATCAAGGCTATATTTATGATAATAAAAATGTTCGAGTTGTAACACACTTGTCCTCAAATCTTTCATTTCCACATTGTCAAATTGATACCATTTTTGTATTCCTACAAGTGTATATGACTATTAGATTTTCGCGTTGTTTATGAGATTATGAAAAGATATATAAACCCAGATAGAAGATACTCTTTCGAATGGAAAAATACATGTATGAATTACTAACTGAACAGCGCCCATGTCACTTAGATAAACAAAATGTTCGTTCGCTTTTTCAAACTTTGGCGTAAACATTCAAAATAAGTACTTGGAATTTAGTTGTGAGTCATGATATGTTGAGGAGAATTATTAAATGTATTGTTCAACTGAGACCTTGAAAAAGACGCGCTGAGTTTGCATGCCACTAATATAATGCAGTACTTACAAAAGATAAATGGCTCAAATTTCAAAGTACGTAGAATTTCAGTATTCATACATGAATATATGTGGATACTCCTCTCTTCCTCCATCTCTTGATCTATCTATCTATCTATCTATCTATCTATCTATCTATCTATCTATCTATCCCTTCGTATCAATCAGCCTATCCATCTATCTCTGCACACACCAATATATCTCCTTATCCTTCTCTCACTCTCTCTCTTTCTTCCTATATATATATATATATATATATATATATATATATATATATATAGAGAGAGAGAGAGAGAGAGAGAGAGAGACATAGATAGATATGAATAGACTGAGATAGACAAAAAATACGCCTATATATGTATATATGTATATATATATATATATATATATATATATATATATATATATATATATATGTATATATGTATATATATATGTATATGTATATAAATATATATGTATATATATATATATATATATATATATATATATATATATGTATATATATATATATATATATATATATATATATATATATATATATATATATATATATATAGCTGAACTTTCTCTCACACAGCAGGATGCCTCCAGCAGCCTTTATAAAATATTTTACCCACAAGGCATAGCTCCTGATAGTGGACTCTGGTTCCACATGGGAACTTTAAACCCTAAAACTCATACTCAAACAGCACACACCACTGAAGATGGGGAAAAAATCCTGAAACATGTCTGGACCATTAACATTTAAAGAATAATAAACCTCACCTCTGAACACTTAACTCCTGAGACTGTCTCACTCTTTACAGTTCATATTATATATATATACATATACGGACAGACAGACCGACAGATAGACTGACAGACACACACACACACACACACTCATATATATTTATGTATATATATATATATATATATATATATATATAGAGAGAGAGAGAGAGAGAGAGAGAGAGAAAGAGAAAGAGAGAAATAGAAAGAGAGAGAGAGAAAGAGAAAGAGAGAAATAGAAAGAGAGAGAGAGAGAGAGAGAGAGAGAGAGAGAGGAGTATACCTCGTTGTTTCTGTATCTTCTTTATATGAAAATAAATGATCCGATAGTATACATTTGCCCCAAGTCTTTAAATACAAAGAAAACTTACAAACTCGACCTCGTGGAGAAAGAAGAGAATAATCCATCAATAACATATAAATTAGAAAAACAAACATTAGAAACCCTAGCTATGAATAAAGATGGAAAAATTAAAATTCCAAAATGTGAGTGCCAGGCATTGCAGCTATGTGATAAAAATCTTGGCTTCATATCGAGAAGTAAGTTACAGACTGCAAAAAACTCCAAATTAAGAAAACTCCTCACGATATGTCTAAATCATACAGAACTAATGTGTTTAAATTGTATCAAATGTTTGAATGAGATTAGAGAAGTATTAAATATTTTCATTTCATTTTCGTTGAATGAATATCGGGCAAAAAAATCTGCGTTCAACAGATTGAAAGAGAAAAGACTTGGATTTGCCAATTAACAAATTCAGCGGATGAAATGCTTTAAACACACTCAAAAAATGAGATCAGCGTTAGAAAATATTTTCAATTAGTTTTTCTCTTGGGAAAAAAATGTTATAGTCCTGATCGATAAAGTGGCAAATAATGTATCATTTCTTTGTAAAAGAATATTATATTCGAAAGATATTGTCTGAGGAATGTTTAATAAAAACACCACAATCCACGAATAAAGTATCAATCTGTGGAGCGGATGATATTATATATAATCTCTTGTGAAAAGTCAAGACTTGAAATAGATTAAAAAATAAAAACGTTACTAATCATGTATGGAATACTTAAAATACACAAAAATACAACAGGTGATCGCCTTTATTGTAGCCTCTAGAGTGTGTTATTAAACCTTTTAACAAATATGTCACAAAAGCTATCGAGTAGTAAATAATTCTGTGCCCGAAAAAATGGATATTATAAATACCTATAAAGAGGCTGAATCTATCTAAACCAACGATTTTTGTACTCTTTACACAAAAATTCCTCATGGACATCTTATTAACGAATCAAAGAAAAGGTTAGACTTGGTATTTGCACGAGGAAATAATAAATGTATTTGGTTTACAAAACTTAAAGCTTCTTGGGGTAAGACAAAAAAAAAGTGAGACTCAATCTACGTGTGCTACTTTTAAGGTGATTATTAATCATCTAATTGGGTGAATGTTGCGTTAAAATAAGTATTAAAATATTTCATCAGATCATAAATGTCCCTATAAGAATTGATTCTGTGTCCTATTGGCCAAAATCGTATTTAAATAGACATGAGTATATATATTCTGATTAGAACTAATGTAAAACAAGTTCATTCATTCGTCGGTTGTAGCCATTTTATCGATGACTTATGTTCCATTAATGATAGAAAAGAATTCGCAAAATCGAATTGTGATATATGTCCTTAGTATCTGGAGCTAAAATTTGAGCATAACAGAATGCAAACAATGTTCCTCGGTATGAGTATTAACATTAAAGGTGTAATTTTTCTATAGATTGTTTGATAAACCGTATCCTATCAATACCATTTAGCGGAAGTAACATTCTATATTATTTATTTTTCAGGACTATAATGTTCAAAATCAGATTTCAATTACTAACCGTTCCGAAAGAACTCCTCTGATCATTCAAACTACACCTGAAAAACAGATAAAAACTCCCCACGGAGCCAGAAAAAAATCATCAACGAGCTCAGCAACAAAATAACAACTTCTCTAATTGAAGTCGTTGAAGCCTAAGATGTAAGAAAAAAATAAGCAAACTTTTAGAAGAGACAAAAATCTTATGAAAAAACCCAGACACCTCAAGCCACCACCAACAACAATACAAAAGATAGAAGCAACAGAGCTGAGCAAAACAATCCAAAACAAACGAAGGGAAGACCAAACGAGATACAGAAGTCACTGAAAGCATTTTCAAAAAAGGTAAGGGATTAAAATCCTTTGGAAAATCTCTTTGTACAGGAAGAAAGCTAATAGTTAGTGTATTCGAAACAAATGGACAACTGATAAGGGATGGAAGTAAACTGTCGAACGTGCCCAGGAATTTTACAAAGACCCCTATTTCACCAAATAAAAGACACAAAAAATGAGCTGGAAAATCGAACCGAAAATGATCATTTCAAGGATTTCCCAACAGTTACTCTGCAAAAAGTGAAGCAAGCCATCAAACAAAGGAAGGAAAGGCTCCTGGACCCGATAACATTACCATCAATCCACACAAAAAAACTGGAAAAGTCATCACTTGAAAACTAGCCATTCTATTCAACCTATGCCTCGAACAAAGTAAAGTCCCAGAAGGATAGAACACCGAAATCATAATGTTTTTATACAAAAAAAGGGGAAACAAAAAGACCTCAACACCTGCAAGCCATTAAGCTTACTCAACAGCATCCACAAACTTTTCACCGAAGTGATCACCTTGGTTAAACGCTTGATGAAAACCAACCACGGGAACAGGCTGGCTTCAGAAAAAGCTACTCAACCATTGACCCTCTCCATTAAGTAAACCAACTGAAAGAGAAATCAGCAGAATATAAAATGCCACTATCTGTACCATTTGTTTACTTTGAAAAGGCATTCCATTAGGTGGATATCCCCAAAGTCATTGACGCAATAATACAACAAAATGTTGACCCTGTATATGTCAGAGTACCGTAACGTATCAATTGTCACAACAGGTCCTTCATCAGGCTACGTGAAGACTCCAAGTCCTTTCAAAAAGTAAAAGGAGAGAGACAAGGTAATACCAGCTCACCCAAACTCATCACTGCCTACCTCGAAAAACTTAGACTGGGAAAACAGAGGAATTAGGATAGACGGAGAAACCTAAGTAACCTCAGATTTGCTGACGACATTGTTCTTTTGCTGAGAACCTCAACGATCTCCAAATAATGTTAGACGGACTAAATAGAGCAAGCAAGGATGTTGGCCTCCTTATGATTTTCAGCAAAACAAATATTATATTCAACAAACATGTTGGAGACAAAGACACAACAATCAAAATTAAAAATGCAGTACTGGAGAAAGTAGACCACAATACCTACCAAGGGCAACGAGTCTCCACGAAGTTATCAAAAGGAGAAGATATAAAGCAGAGGATTACAAAAGGTTGGCAAGCTTTCAGTAGAGCAAGCTCGACTTTCAAAAGCAAGAAAATCTCACTAGTCCTACAAAGAAGGGTATACAACTAATGTATTCAACCAATAGTCACCTATAGAGTTGAAATATGAAATCGTACCAGAAGAATGACCATCAAAATGAGAACAACGCAACGTGCAGTAGAGAGAATCATGATGAACCTCACATGGAAAGATCATAAGACAGTAGGGTATATTAGTGAAAAGACAGGAGTGTGAGACGTTAGGAAACTCAAATGGCAATGGGCTGGACATGTTGCAAGAATGTCAGACATCAGTTGGACAGCACGTTTCACAACGTAGATCCCAAGAGATCAGATGTGAGGCTATAGACGATGGAAAGTAAGATGCTGACGAGCTAGATAAATTCATGAAGTACTGGCCATGAAAGAGAGGTCTGGCGAATCTTTTGAAAGGTCTATATCTAGTGACAGATGCTAATAGACTGATGATGATGTTGATGATGATATCAGAATATCTGAGGATAGCTAGAGCTACTCTTAGATTTATCGATTTTATACCAAAAATGTTTCTTCAGTTTTAAAAATAGTCATTCAAAGCCACGAAATTTGTCAGATTTTTAGACAATTTGATAAGGCCATGACTAGACATCCTGATCTCTTCAAAATTATCAGCTTGACCATATTGAAATAATAATGAAAACTAAACAATATATTAACGAGATTATAAAGATAAAATAAATGAAAATTTTTCATCAGAATGAATAAATTTGTAATAATGTTAGGAGAATCAGAGAACCAAGAGAGATGGATCCAGTCTTTGTCGGTGTGGAAGATTATTGTTTTGACTGGAACTAAGGAGAGGGGGAAAATTTGACAATGGTTCATTTGTTTGACTGATAAGTAATTAGACGAGGTGGAAGATCGAACATGGAATGCTAGGTAACGAATTGTCTAAGTATATCATTGGAATTGCTCGTTGAGGTGTTACTACCAGCTAGGAAGTGGTTTGGTTTCGCTTCAACAATGTTAATAAGAATAATTCATTTGACAATTTAAAGGAAAAAAATACAAACAAATTGATGGAAGCAAGATGGTATACAACTCGGAGAAATTTATTTTAAAGTTAGTTAAAAAAATTGCATCTAGTCTAAAATTGAAATCAACACAACTAATTTGATATTCACTTGGGTGAACACTCAATAGGAATGACACGAATAGCAAGTCACGCCTGTTATTACTATCGATCCCTCATTGCTAAATACCTTTTTTGAGTAACCTACCAAAGGGACCCTGTTTCATGACAGCTATATACTAAAATCATAGCTGAAACTGGAGGGTGGTGTTTGATCTAGTGTGATGGAGTGCCATTTATGTAATTTTTTGCTTTAAAATTCCCAAAACTGTTACATGGTAAATAATCAGTGATCCCAACAAGAGAATCTTCACACATAGTATCATGATAGCATAGTAAATTTAAGATGGAAAACATAAGCACTGAAGAAAATTACATTAACAGATAATGAGAAAAAAGTGATTGAAATGCCAAGAAAAAATTGAAGAAGTTCTTTTAGTGTGTTTAGGGTTTAAAGCTGTAAAGCATTATATATATATATGTTTGTCTTTATATATCTATCCATCTATTTGTCTGCTTATATCTATCTGTTGTATTGTTCTTATCTATCTATCTATCTGATGATATATAGATATAATGCATTCATAACTATATATTATATACAGGAATCAAACCTGCAAATGATAAGTTGGCTGCTATGATATAGCATCGTTCTTTCATTGAGGTTTCTTCTGTTTTTAAGTAGGTCTGTCAGGCTGGCTGGCTTGGCATGTGCCATTCGTAGAGGCTGCAACACTGGAGCTTGAGAGCTTTGAATTGATACATATTCTCCTTATGTGTAAAAAAGTTTTCCTCCTAGAAATGTGTATAGTTATCTCAAAAAGATCACTGCTCACAAGAGATTGTATCATAAGTCAATATTGCACACAGTTCGCTTGCATCTAGAGTAGGACGAATCTTTGGGGTTGAATGTCAAATAGATTCATCCATCTATTTTTGATGCTGGTAGCGTGGCCAGTCAAGGGGTTCATGAGAAAAGCAGGGAATACATTTACAATGCAAGTCAGTACGGTCAAAACCCAGTCCTTTAGCTAATTCCTAGTAAATCATTTTTCCTTACTAGTCATATCAATTCGTTGCCGTCCCGTATCGCATTTCCGGTCTTCAAGATGCATATTTACAAGTATAGTTTATGAACTATAGCACATGCCGATACTTTACACAAGAATATATTGGATGCAATGATATTAATAGCTCATAGTTCGGCATTTGATTCCAAATATGATTATCAAACAAGGATATAACTTCACTCCGACTTGTATTCCGACAGAAAATAATTACTGTAACTTCTGTATTGTATATAGGAAAATATACAAAATGACACATAAAAGTTTCAAAGTTTAAACGTATCTATCAAAATGAAATGAGTCCTTACGATAGTCAATAGGAGCCGTTTAATTGTTAACGTCTTCTGGCAGATTGTTGTGTAGGGGTGATCGATTAAGAAATTTGGGTGATCAATTGATAAAATGCTTTTTTCCTTCTCCTAACTAAAACCGTTTGAATTTAAAAAGAAAATTGAGTGCTGCTGGACACAAGCTAATCAATTGGCATAGACTTTCAATGCAAATTGACCCCCCCTCCACTAAAAACCATTTAACGGGAAAAATAATTTTTCATTATATTATAAAGAGTAAATATAGGAAAATTCAGCCCTCTAGCCCCATTTGTGTGGCCTGTACGCGTGGTTCATCGGCCCAGCTCAAATGCAAGAAATCTTTTTGGATCCATTATTGTCAAACACCAGTCCAATTCTGAAGTTGACTTTATTTTTCTTCTGTAACAAGAACAATCCTCATTATCATCGATCATCATCAGTCTTTTATCGTCAGTTGTTGGACAAAGACTTTTTTCCAAGGATCCACCACAATTCTCTATCATGGGCATCGCAGAGCCAGTATTTTCTGAATTTATTTGGTTCATCTCCCCATTTTGTATTCTGTCGGTCTCAGCTCTGCATGTGATCTCTGGGGATGCACGTTGTGAGTGGTGATTTCCATCGGTTTTCTGTCATTCTTGCAACATAGCCTACCCATTGCCATTTGAGTTTTTTTAATAGATTTTATGATATCTCGGACTCCCGTTTTCTTCCTGATATACCGTGCTGTCTCGTGATCTCTCCATGTGAGGTTGAGCATGATTCTCTCATGCGCACGATGCATGCTTTCCAGTTTGTAGGTCTGTCTCCTGGTTAGGTTCCATGTTTCAATTCTATAAGTGACTTTGGGGAGAATGCATTGGCTGTATCATCATCAGTCTTTTAACGTCCGTCGTTAGACACAGACCTTCCCCAGGATTCGCCACAATTCTTTATCATGGGCGTTGCGGAGCCAGTATCTCTCCATGTGAGGTTGAGCATGATTCTCTCATGTGCACGTTGCACGCTTTTCAGTTTACGAGTCTCTTTCTTGGTGAGGTTCCGTTATTCAGCTCCATAAGTGGCTGTCCGGAGGATGCATCGGTTATATATTCTTTTTTTTTTTTTTAGATTATTGGGATCGTTTGGTTTTTGAAAGTTGAGTTTGCTCTGCCGAAAGCTTGCCATCTTACAGTGATTTTTCGCTTAATTTCCTCTTCTTTTGAAGATGTCGTGGAGAGTAACAAGAACAATTCTCACCAAATTTAAAGGAGTAAACTCTTCCCAGTCAACCTGTGTCACTTTGAACAAACCATTCCTCTCCCGTGATTTCGAATTAAGACCAACCAATTGCAAAGTAGTTCCCTTACCGACTGAGATAAATTGGCAAGGCTTACATTCACCAAAAATCAAATGCTATATCCTTTATGTCATATCATTGTAATAAATACATTTGTAAAATTAAGAATTGCGTTTCTACAAATGTATTTATTATACGTACAATACAAAAGTTGCTGTAATCATCTTCAGTTTGAGAAAAGGTGAGAGTTGTTTTTGACCCTGCAGCACCCAGGATTGTCTCACCCAACAAGTAAAGGAGGACGTTTGCTAATATCTAGAATCTCTGATTCCTAAGTGAAAATATAGCAAACGCAAACGACTTTTCCATAAAGCTAAAAGAAAAAATATCTTTCAAGTTTTGTTTACTTTGAAAAAGCAGACATCTGAGATTGGTACTTTACAAGAACATTTTATTCCTAGTGTTTTTGAAGCCATTGCAATACTAATTGGTCTGTCTGTGAACAATAATACATAATACCAGGACATTGGACGGACTTCGCTGCTTGGACACTTTCCTTTGAAAAACGTGACACATATGCTACCAAATGTATTTAGATGAACCTACACACATACGCACGCATATGATAATTTGTAAGGAAACAAAATGTTTTGACAAACTGTGGCAATATATATATATATATATATATAGTTGTACTGTGAAAAGATGATACAGGGCTGGTTTCGTGTTATTTAACGCTCCCTTATTCAGAGTTGAGCACTCTTTAACCAAGGTAACTCGTTCATTATAAGCTTATGCAATGCTCTTCCAATAGAGCACTCTAGTAGATGAGGAATCCATGCGTGAGTAAATATATTACTTAAATTCAACTGACCATTCAGTTCTGCGAAGGGCAGAGGTAGGATGCCAGTCTCTGGGTCTGAAGCAAAGGTTTTGATCCTACCTCATGGTACTGGATGAGATAATAGATAGCCTATAGTCACACTGGAGAGTTGTAATACAACGAAACACTTGTCTGTGGATGACACAATTATTTAATTACTATATACATGTGTATATAAAGAGAGAAATAACAAAAAAACAACAACAGTTTTACGGAGGTTCGCTGCTACCATTCGATTGTTCTTACCATTGTTAATCAGTCTGTAAACAGCAGACAAACTCCTGCGATCGAAACCAGAAGAAAGTATATATATATATATATATATATATATATATATATATATATATATATATATATATATATATGATTTGAACTCTAAGAAGTGAGATAGACTCAGGAGTGAAAGTGTATGGAAACTAGGTTTATCTATCCGTAAATGTTTTCATCTATGGTCTAGACATGTTTTGGGAGGTATTTCTATTTTCAGTAGTCTGTGCACCATTTATAGGTTGAAGATTTGCTGTGGAACATAAGTCCACCATCAGGAGCTTTGCTTTGTATATATATATATATATATATATATATATATATATATATATATGGTTAGTTATCCGATAGAAACCGTCCGATGATCAACACCTTTTGGTAGCAAGCTGTGTTGAAGATGATCAATTAAAAGATTGGCTAAAGAGGGATGATAAATCATCAAGATATTTCTCTTGCCTTCGTTGGGAAGTGATCACTAAAAGAGTCTCAATTTTCAAAACAAGTAATTGATCAATTTCGTCTAAATTCACATTGGAACACTCTATGGGCGAGATTTTCCTTTGTAGACACAATAAGGAGTGAATGTTCAAAATTTCAACTCTGTAATTCCTCTAGTTCTGGTGTGACCTGTATCGTGATACGTACATAACCAACCAGCTGGACCAACTTGAAAAGTGAAGAAACCTTCGTCGACATCCTTGGAGATGGTTTTGCTTGCCATATATATATAGTATCATTAGACTCCCAGGTGAATTTTTTACAAGGCCATTTTTACAGCTATGTAGGGGATTGAAGCTCAAGAATAGTTGGGGTACAATATTCCATCCGTTAAAAATTAATTAGCCTGTTTGTTGTGGTTGGTTCCACTGAAAACGAGTCAATTTTTCTTTGTGGTCTGCTGCTTAGTACAAGTACATAATCGTGACTGAAATTTACCCCGAGGATATTTTACACGGTTGTTCGGAAATGAAGAGTGTATCAATCCATAGTGCTATGAAAAAAAAGTTTCATTGATAAGATGAGGTGAAACTACGATAAGAAATATTGGTACTTATACTGTAATGGGGATAGTATTAGATGGCTGTTGGTTAGATGTGGCGAGAGGATGTTTAGGAAGACAAAGGGTTTTGGTTCCACATAGTTTGGTATTAGTGCCACACATCAACGTTACTATAGATGTAAAATGAGGGATGGAGATGTGTGGAGAGTCTGTGTGCCAAGTATGATTGTGAACATAGAGATAAAACAGAATAAAAAAAGACACACAAGTATTGAGAGGAGCAAATGGAAGGTACATTTAATTCATAACATCTATGACAAATTAAGAATGAAAATGGAGTATCTGAAATGGAAACATTAATATTATCGATTATATAAAAAAAGAGAACAGAAGAGGCCTGTTTGGCAAAGAGGGTGAATCCGATACGTGAGAACGAAATATACAAAAGGTTAAGTATTTGGGGGAAACGTGATAAAACGGGTATTATGTCATTTTGTTTATCTATCGAACGGAGCATGATTAGTAGTACTTGTTATGATGAGTGGTTTAGTCGACCAATTCGGTAGTTAGTTCAGGTTAGGTACAAGAAAGAGCTAAAAGGAACGAAATAGTAAGTGCAGCGTTTGTGTTGTTGCCCAAAATATATCAAGTGAAGTATTTGCAGTAATTGCAAATAGCAGCCATAAAGTTCTTGCAAATTGTTACATCGGTGAAGTTATAGCAATGTATATAATCATGGTCAAAGAATAAAAATTACGCCGGGTTCGAATTTAGAAAGAAAGACTGGAAGAAGGTAATCAGCTGGGAAGCTAGGACAAATAGGCAAATGAACACATGTGTTCAGGGTTTTTATTGGCAGTCGTCGTCAGAAGTGACCTTCTAGATATCCAGTTGAAAGAAGGTTCTTGTATTAAATTCTTAGCTACAAGTATGAGGGGCGCCATTTTACCAATGGAATAATAAGCATAATGGAGAGTGTACAACCTAGAGTTGTAATATAAATAACAACAGCAGCTAGAAAGCAGTCAGAGAATGTATGTCTCTGCTAATGCCATGGCCGATTCGTCCAAAATTTGTATCATTTTCCCATAATCTATTGTTCATTGTTCCACAAATTTTCATTGAAATCCATTGAGTCCTTTTGAAGATATATTGATAATGGAATTTTGGTGATATTATTCGGTTTGGACAACTACGCAGTGAAAGGAATTAATCAATCCTAAAACGTAATTAGAGCCTGTTGTCTATCACTCCACAAAGGATATCTCATTTTGGATATAACAATAATAATAGAAATTCTTGATAAAAAAAAAAAAAATCAACAAGATTGACTGCTCCAGGGTCAAACTCCGCCCTGACTGCTTCAATGTAGCCTGTAAATGTGACACATACGTGAAAAGGAAAATACAACCATTTCAGTCACTTGGCCTGATTCTCTCTTTCTGTTCATTTCTTCATTTCGTTGATTGGAATGATATATCTCTCTTGCTCTCTGTTACCCACTTTCTTCTTTATGCATGGCGATGGACTTCTTCACTTTTTGGTTTTGACCTGAATGTCATTGTTGTTAGATAAGAAATCAAAGTTAACTCCAATAGTAGGAGTTTGACAATAATAATTATATCATGTAGCAAATCAAAATGGAGTATATTTTTGATAACTCAATATATATATATATATATATATATATATATATATATATGCAAAATACAAATCAGGAATATAATATAATATAATGCAATACCCGATACATGATTGGTTAATTCCATAAAGTGCTCAATACATTCAACATCGAACATTAAGTTAGAGTAGAGCTTAAAATATGATAAAATAAAGGATTCGCTACACAAACATGTTTATGTTTCAGTCCCGTTACGCTTTTTTTCAGACGAATGATTCGATTCAATAATTCTATCATTCTGGGGTTGTATTCTTTTGTTCTATTATTCACATTTTATTCATACATCTTTCCAATTTTTTTCCTTCTGTTTGTTTAGTTGTTAGTCATGCTTATTATGTTTCACATAGTGGAAACAATTCAATGTCCTGCAGTTACAAATAAGCAGGGTATACTGTTACATGTATCAGTGTGTTATTATAACATCAGTTCTTTGTGGTATATTTCCTCTCTGGAAGTATTCTATTCTTACTTTTATCTGCTATATGGGGTCCACTTTTACATTATCATAGATGTTAGTTTAATTGTTTTATCTATCGTGGGTTTTGGTTTGTTTTTATAAATACAAGACGATTCTGAGAAAGTGATTGGTTTGTTCTCAAAGTGATGGGATTATGAAAAATTATTGATGTTAATATTAATAATAATGCAGTTACTAAGATTGTTAATAATAACGAGAGGAATACGATAGCTATGGTGGTTAACTTTTGTATACCTGTATATGGGCGGTTGAATTTTGTTTTTCAATACAAATTTTGAATGGTGCTGGTATTTTAACACTACTTCATTTTTTCTATCTGATAATCCTTTTTTCCTTTTTTTGTGCTTCTGGCAAAGGTGAGGATTTCAAAATTCTCATTTAGGCATAACTAACACGAGGTTTCACTGTTCTGGCATATGTGTGTTTAATATTTTCAATTTTACTGAGGGTGTGAGTCTTCTAACTGTTAGTCCCTGGAGATTTAGTGACAGTGATGTCCTGTTTTTGGATTATTCGTTTGTAAATAATAATATATGGTTGGTTTATCTTAGTTTGAAGGGCGTTTTAGATATTCCTAAATAGTATTTCGTTTCTTTGGGAAATAAAGAGTAAGCCGTCGCTGAGAATCCATTGTTGTGATGAAAAGCAACTGAAAGTTAGAATGGAGCTAAAAACTAGTCTAGATGGATATTAATGTTGCAATATTTCATCTAAAGAGAAAAAAAAACATTTAAGAAATAATGTATCAGAAAAGACTACTACGTTTCAATTGTAAACATTAACATCAAGGAGTATTGCTTATAAGGAGTTAGATTTTGGGAGTAAAATCTGCATCCGTTTTTCTATAAAGTTCGTGTGACTGAATGATTGAAAGCGGCCAGGCATGCACTAGACTCTCTCTGGCTAAAGGGTGTGAGTTCGATTCTCACCGTCAGCTTGATCTTTATTTTCCGATTATGTTGTTTAATCGTTGCTGTAAGATTCAAAGTTTTGATAAAAAGCTACCAAAAGTATGAAAATGGAAACTAGTCAAAATTAATAATAATGTAGCAGTAATTCATTGAAGAAAAAATTTGAAAAATTGAAGAATATCGTTGTATGAACCGAAACATTTTTAATATATGATGATCAAACGTAAAGTTTTAAGCGTTTGTATAACATTATTTTAATTGTTATGCCCTAATAAGAAGCTAACTCAACCAATGAGATTATCCACATTGAGTGCAAATAAGCAAACAGAATAATTTGTACAAAAACTCATTATATGGTTAAATATATATATATATATATATATATATATATATATATATATATATATATATATATATATTTATTCATTTATTTATTTATATGTGTGAATCAATGCAAATCAGGAATGGTATATGATGTAATATGATACAATATCTGATGTATGGTGGGTTTATTTTGTAGAGTACTCGATACATTGGACATTAGACATTAGAAGTTGATTTCGAATAATAATTAATTGATAAATGAATGAACCAAGAAACTCGGGTCGGGTGATGGTGACAATGTATCTATGTTGGAATTTAATGTTTCAGCCTTACTCAAGCAATTTCAAAGAGTGATTTGACATAGTCTAAAAACAAAATGTTATTCAAGGCACCACTGATATCGTACGGTATAAAAGAGTTGCTGGAAGAAACTTATCCTTTTAAAGATATGACTTTTGAATAGAGCAGTTATAAAATAAGTGAAGAGTTTTTCTGTATATATCTATCTATCTCTTTCTCTCTCTCTCTCTCTCTCTCTCTCTCTCTCTCTCTATCGATATATATATATATATATATATACATATTTTTATATGTATATTCAATTACAAGACAACTAAGGCGCTCAGTTTTTCCATTCTTCTCAGTTTCAAATGGTCAGCGTTTCTGTGACATACTCTTCATTGTAATGGTAACATCTTTTATTTATCAGAGCCCTTTTATCTGTTTACATCTCTGTTGATCTATCTCACACGGACCAATCCATTTTAAGTTTTAGGTTATAACAGGATTTGACTCTTCAGACAATAAAGCAACTGAACCGATGTATTTGCATGTTTGGCTTTTATACGGATTGATTTGAATAAATGCACGTATGGATTATGATTATTCGACAATATGAAAAATAAATTACGATATTGGAAGTCCTGTGAAAATGACTGAAATATCTTATTCCAAAGTTTGTCAGGAAAAAATCCCGAACGATGGACAAATCGTCAGAATAAAACATTCCCATTATTTTAAGAAGACTTCCGATACTGTCATTCATTTTTCACACTCATACACACACACACACATATGAGTGTGTATGTGTGCGTGTAAGTGCGTGTGTGTGTGTGTGTGTGTGTGTGTGTGTTTAGAGCTCTCTAGTGGACAGGGAATTTAAAGTAAATAAAAATAATGCTTAAATTCAGGCTTACCAAAAAAGGGTGCTGTTTAATGTTAACAAAAAATAGCCCACCTGGGACAATAGCACCTTTGCCCACTGAAAAGTAGGTGTGTGAAGTTCCAAGAGGCTAAGGAATTATCTGCTCAGTCAAGGGGAAATGTGAAAATATGACAGTGTACAAACTCAGGCAGAGGCGTCTCACTGTTGATTGAGTAACCTCAGTGGAATGTGTGTCTTCATTTATACGCTGTAATGCCTTTTATGATTGGTTGTCAAGTTACATCAAAGCCGTGCAACCAGTTCCTGCGATATCCCAAATGGCTGGATAATTTCCTCACAGACCTTTTACACAAAGTAGTCCCTGGATCATATATATATATATATATATATATATATATATATATATATATGATCCAGGGACTACCTTTGAGGGAATTCAGACAGAATGATTAATATGTTCATTGGCAATACTACCCCATGTTCTCCATGTATTGCGTGCTGATGCTGGTCCACTGAGCGTTCTCGAAAGTGTTAAATAATGTTGAAGGTGAAAACGAATTTTCAGCTACTCCTGGGAGTTCATGACCAACAAAGCTAATGGCGTCGATCAAGCAGGTGAGCTGACGTTACTTTACCACCTGGGTTGGCCTCTGGCGTTAATTGTATAGACAGTTTGAGGGAGAGAATTCAACCAATAATCTGTCGATGACAATATTTCAGTTTGACTCGGACCAAACTGACAAACAATATTAGTCTTTAAATTTATTACGAAACAGACAGACAAGAAGAGGTTTGTAAACATATATCTATCCGTGTGTTCTATACATGTAGATATCTACCCATCTGTGTAGGTCAGTTTATAAGTGTGTATGTATATATCTATCTCTCTGTATATATGTATCTATGTATATATCGATCTAACTCTGTCTGTTTGTGCATATGTATATATGTATATGTTTAACCCAGTACATTATCCTTTCTTCTAATTTTTAAGTGATCATCCCAAACACGAGCCGCCGGGAAATGACGTTGGTCACATGATGATTGTCTATTCAGTGACTAACCAGATCTATCTATATATCTTTTCATCCGAATATTTACTGAAAAAACAAAAACAAACAGTAAACTAAAAATGTCATTAAAGGTCTCTATCTATCTATCTGCATATATGTATATATCCATCAAACTCTGTCTGTTCGTGTGTATACATATATATATTCATATATATATATATATATATATATATATATATATATATATATATATATATATATATGTATGTGTGTCTGTGTCTGTGTGTGTGCATGTGTGTGTGTGTGTGTTTATTCAGTACATCATTCCTTTTTCCAATTTTTAAATGATCATCCCCAACACAAGCCGCTGGGAAATGACGTTGGTCTCGCGATGGTTTCTGTCCAGTAACTGACCAGATTTATCTACCCATCTTTCTATCCACTTACTCATTGAAAAAAAAAGTAAACTAGAAATCTCATTAAAGATCTTTTTGGTCTTTTACGTGCTTTCTATGTATGCCTCTATGTCTGTATGTGTGTACAGGCTGTACCGATGGAGCTAGAAATCTGAAAATGTGAGCATTTACTAAGTATGTTTTGGAAAAGCTATTTAATCTTTTTCAAACCCCCTTTCAAATGGGTTTTTAGTGTGTAAGAAGAGGGCAGTTTGCAATGTAAGCTTATGTTAAATTGTTCTTCTGGTTTGTTACCAGCAGTCTTCACGAATGTATCTTATTCATTGATCACTCCTTTTCCAATTTTTCGATTGATCACCCCCAACACAACAAACTGACAATAGACGTCGGACATGCAATGGTTTCAATTGGGTGATATCTATATTTTACGTACGTATATGCTAATCAGATTGCAACGGATGTGATGAGATTTTCTGTTGGTTTTGTAATTCTGTATCCTAGCATTGACACTAATACAACCTAAAAGCTAGAAGAAATAACTACGTCCTGTAATTGTACTGTATTAGCCATACAACAAGTTTATTCAAACAAAAGATAACATCCGAAAAACACTAATTGACCGGGTCATTAGCAAAAAGTTTAAAAATGTGGTTATATTCTCCCCGACGTCGGCATCCTGTATTAAAACGGGGCGCGCTCAGATAAGCAAAACTCATTAAAGACTCGCTGTCAGTTATGTCCATTCTATGTAACAGGTTGAATTGACAGGATAACATTTCAGTAGCTTTATATCCAGAAAAATGTCTCGTAAAAGTGTAGTGTCTTTTGCATAACAAATATTTCGTGCCTCACAAAGAATGACTCTGTGAGTTTAGAGACTTCTGTATTGTCCAACGACATTCTCTGCATTCCTCCTCAAATTAGGTTTTCAGTGTGGGATTTTTCTCACGATGTAAGTTCGTGCTTAATTGATCGGCATGCAGCAAAATGGCTTCAGTCATGTGATAATTTTCATTGAATTACCAACCAGACTGAGATATATCGAAATATTTTATTCTTATCCATGTCCGACAGCGATTGATATGATAAAATGTTTGTTTTTAAAAAAAATCTGTACTATATTTTCCTTTGTTTGAGACAAGAGTCTTTCCCACCGATTCCAAAAAGGATGATTTCTATTTTCTCCATTGTGAACAGGAGATGGTGACCCTTTCAACAGATGGTGACCCCTTACAAACATTATCGACAGATTTTCTGGCATATCTGGAGCACCAGCATCTATCACTACATTAGATTAGACGGTCTACAACTATATATATATATATATATATATATATATATATATATATATATATATATATATATATATATATGTATATATATATATATATATAACCGGACACACTCTCCCGTGCATGCATATACGAGATCTTTCCGAGAACAACAAAAAAGGGAGCTGTTTAATGTTAACAAAAAATAGCCCACTTGGGACAATGGCACCTTTGCCCTCTTAAAAGTAGGTGTGTGAAGTTCCAAGAGGCTAAGGAATTATCCGCTCAGTCAAGGGGGAATGTGAAAATATGGCAGTGTACAAACTCAGTAAGAGGCGTCTCACCGTTGATTGAGTAACCTCAGTGGAATGTGTGTCTTCATTTATACGCTGTAATGCCTCTTATGATTGGTTGTCAAGTTACATCAAAGCCGTGTAGCCAGTTCCTGAGATATTCCAAATGGCTGGATAATGACCTGAAGGCACCAAGGGACATTGAAATGAAATGCTATTCAAGGGAAGTAGGAGATAGTTGGTGTTTTCAACTGGCAAATAAAAATTTGAAACAGAGAAATTGCACAATTATATTTCAGGCAGCCATAAATAACTACACACCCTGATTAAGTCGGTAATTGTAAACTTTCAATGACAAGGAAATCGAAGTAAGTCCAGCACAATGTACGTACCCGATTCTGGACTCACCCGATTTCGTAAAATCAATATCTTGACATGTAGAAGACATTCGACAAAACCTAAAACCCGAACCAATAATTCACTCAAAGTATTTTCATGGAAGGTAGACATATCTGCTTTTGTACAGAAGAATTGACTATATCGGATTTCTTACTGATTTTCGCGCTATTTTTTTTTTACTCTGCGTGAAAAATAGCCGAATATCAAGTCACCATCATTTTCCCTCTTAAAGACGTGCGCACAAGGTGACAGCTGCGCATGCCTTAGCATAGGTCACTTATCGATTATTCATATACCGTTGACAGGCCCTCAAGATAATCATTGCCAAGAGGCGAACTGGCAGGATCACCTGCTGTTACCCGGTTGTCAAAAGTGATTTGCAATACCAGTAATCCCGAGTAATTGTGATGTGGATGCCGGGGAAATGTTTGGCCATTGGAATATTTGTTAAAATCTTCAAGAAGATATGCTGTGTTGTATTATGAAGGCGTCAAAATCAAACACTGTAGTATCGAATAATGTTGTATTTTTGTGTTCTCTGGTAGTTTTACATTTTTGTAAGATTGAGTAGTTGGTGTTTTGGAAAACTGGAAGTAGTGAAAAGTCATTGGTCGGGGAGTCACCGGGAGATGTCTTTTGAGGGATAAATGGCGTTCGTCGAATTTTTTTTATCCATCTATCTATCTATCTATCTATCTATCTATTGATTATCAAACCTCAGTCCAAGTTGGAGTGGAATTAGTTTTACCCTTGTAACAAGAGCAAGAAGAGCAATCCCCACGAAGATCTGTTTGATTATCCTCTCATGTTAAACCAAATCTTTACATAAACTCAAAATAACACTTTTCTATCGTGATTTGAAATCACTTCCAGTTGGTTGGTAGGCAACTCACGAATTGTGCTTAACTGAAAAGTTTTATCTACGAACAGTTTTATTTATTAAAGCTGCAGTAATCATCCTCTATAGGGAAGAAGAAGAGTGGTGTTTGACCCTTCAGCAGCCAGACTTGTCAGTCTTTCTACCTATCTATTTGACCGTCTATCTCAATCCGTCTATACACAAAGCCATTAACCTTACACTTTGACCTGCTTTTATTCAGTAGATTAATATTGCACAGCCACACATACACACATATACGCGTATTCATATGCACGCATGAGTACAAATAAACACAGTGAGCATTTCAGAATAGATAATAACATCTACTTTTGTGTATACGTGTACATAGATGCTGTGATCTTTCATTGAATCCAAGTGTATGTGATGCAATCAGATGAACACTTTTCGACCTAAACTGTTATATATATGTGATAAATACATTATTGCAAATGTGTTTGTGTGCCTTTGATTATGGCGATATCAATCTTCCATACAATGAAGTTTGTATCCGTAGGAATGATATAAGACCCAGACGCAACAGAAACCTCCCAAATGCCATCATCAATATCAACACACATACTCACGCACACACACACACACACACACACATATATATATATATATATATATATAAACTGCGTTACATGAAACTCTGTTTGAGATGGGTTCCTGTTACTACAAGGTTAATGTATCATTTGGCCTAGACGACGTAAATAGAATGAACAATCAAAGAAAACAGGGCCACTGCAGCGAACGAAGCTGCTCCAACGTAACGCTGCTTTTACCTTTGAGCTAAACAGCCAACTATAATACAAAAGCCTAAATAATAGTTTCAACTCCAAAATCTAATTTTCCGTTTATTTGCAGTCTATATCTGCTCTACTTGTTCCTTCCAACGTGACAATCATGACATTAAGAAATGGATATATTTGATCCTACAGAATGATTATAAATTCTGTTATATTGTATTGAAACTCTATGATACGCTCACCATCTAAAAACTGAAGATAATCCCAAAAGGACAGAAACATGAACGTGTTTATGTCATAGATCCTTTATTTCACTATCTATCTATCTATCTATCTATCTATCTATCTATCTATATATATATATATATATACACACATATATATATATATATATGTATATATATATATATATATATATATATATATATTATGCTCTTCTCAACCTAAATTTATTGCTGAAGGCTAAATGTTTCGAGCACTCTATAAAATGAACCCATCACTCACTGGATACTGCATTATATTACATTGTATCTCTGATTTGTATTATATATATATATATATATATATATATATATATATATATATATATATATATATACACACACACATATATACATATATATATATATATATATATATATGTATATATACACACACACACACACACACACATATATATATATATATATATATATATATATATATATATATATATATATATTTAATAATTCAATATATGATAGTCTCCATGAAAAATAAAACATTTTCTTATTAACTGGAGCTCATAATCACTCAAAAAGTCGAAATTTGACTAACATTTATTTGAAAAGTATTTCAAGTTCTAAAATCACTATTCTTCTTCGTTTTTTGTTAGATGTCTAGGTTTTTCTTTCTTTATTTCCATCGACTTTTTAAATCACTTGTAATATTCATTTTGTGATGGTCGATACTAAAGTCAGAATTATCTCCTTCAATGTATCTTGAAAAGGTTATCTCACTTTAGGGGAGATACCTAATATTTACTACGTTCCCAAACAGAGATTTCCTGCAGCGTGTTTGCGACGGAGATCAGGGGTCGGTTTTCGATCTTGTGATCTCTCCATATGATGCTGAGCATAGTGCCCAAAATTATTGATAGTCAGTCTAAGTACGGTCAAGAAGGCCAGCTGAGTTGTGGATGGTATCTTACGATGTGCTCATACACGACCAACATTCCGTGGATCTTAATGACGATACAATATACGCACGATCGATAGAATAACTCAACCTAAGGACAAGAAAACTAAGAAACTTAAGAGCCACTGAAGCTATTTTAATTTCCTTTTCTAAAAGACTGTATTTATAGAGAGAACCATCGTAGGAACATATATCAACCTGTGCAGTCTGTGTTTTCAAGGGTGATCAAGGGAGACCATCGTGTGTATCTTTGATTTAGAATTGAATCAGACTCGCCATTATCAAACAAAATCAGCGCAAAAATTAAAAAAAAAGATTTTTAGAAGGGATATAGCAAAGTACTGACGCCAATTTTCAAATCTATAGATTTAGCGGCATGGTTACAAGTGCTGGAATAAACAAATTACTAAATAAACCAGTCAGACTAAAGCCCTCAAAAGGTCAAAAAAGTATTGAGAAAAAAAAAAGTTTTCAGGAGAGTTCTAGTGGGGTGCTGATGCCAATTTTCAAATTTGTAGACGAAACAGTATGGCCGGGCGTGCGGTACCCCGCAAAAAATTGTCGAAATAAAACCTCTAAAAGGGTTGTTTTTTTTCATAAATTGGAAAAAAAAAAACCCAAACCGAAACATTTTTCAAAAGGGATCTAATGGAGTACTGTTGCCAATTTTTCTACTGTGTAGACAAAACAGTATGACCAGAAGTGCGGTATCACGCAAAAAACTGTCAAAATTAAGACCCCGAAAGTTTTTTTTTTTCATTTATTGAAAAATAAAAAAAAGTAATTTTTCAGAAGGGATCTAGTGGAGTACTGCCGCCATTTCCCAAGTTTGTGAACAAAAAAGGAGGGACAGAACAAATAATCAATCAGTCAATCACACAAACAAACAAACAAACAAACAAGCATGGTAATAGAAGGATGGAATCCTTTGCAATCTTTGATAGTTACGCATGTTCATTATATAAAAATGGAAATTAAGAATTGAGATAAATGATTATCAATATTTGTTTCGTTTCATCTGCCTCCGTGCCCATCTATTAATGATCACAAAGTTATAAACTTCATCAATTCCCCTAGAATTCAATTCGAACATTGAAAATCCAGACACAACGTCCACCAAAGTGAATTAACATTGTATTATTAATACCTTCATTTGTTTCGTAACGTTCGTATCTTGATAATATCAAACGTGATTCTTCGTTTGTGTTCACTAAACACGCCAAGATTGGAGCTGCTGTTGAAAAATATGACTAAACTGCTGGATATCCATTTGGGCTTGTGCCGGAGTAGATATATTTCTATCTATTCATCTAACAGAGGGGCTAAAGAAAGGTTCAGAATATTCGGATCGTGGACACGAACTGAATGTTTAACTGACTTTTCTTGCTGCTATCTTTTGTCTCACACTGTCAGCTCGTGTACAAACAGCGGGCAATGGAGTTCTTTATTTATTTTATGAAAAATACTAGATATAGCTGTTGTGTTTTTTAGTTTTAGAATTCAGATAAAATATGTGATGTTATTTGTTTAGCATTTCGTACTGTTCTATCAAACTTTGCGTCGCAAGACTTGCAACAGTGACTCTGTCTAGGGACCGGTGTATCATGAAATGTTAAACGCTTTTAAAAGCTTTTAAAAGCTCCTGGTACCGGACTGAAAGACATCAACGATGGCGGATTGTTCTATTTTAGAAAAATATTTTATGTTCGTATGCTAGTTTGATTGTTCCCGTACTCTTGATCATACAGACTTCTAAATTAGCATCATGACTCAACTAAACCCCTTTGTAATTTTTTTTTCATTTTTTAGAAGAGAAAAACATTTTTGTCCCGTATTCTGATGAGTTTTTTTGTTTGAGTGTTCTACTGCTCCTGGCCATACCATTTTGTCTTGTGACTCAAAAATTGGCCTCTGTTTTTCTCTAGACCTTTTCTAAAAATTATATTTTTGATTATTCGAAAAATACTTTTTCAATCCTTTGAGGGATTTATTCTGACAGGTTTAATAATAACATCGAGATTCTCCAGAATGTAGATCTTTCTAAATATTTTTCTCACACTATTTTCAATGAAGAACGCCAGTGATGTTATGAATAGAATTTATTCTGACTATATTTATTCTTCTCACATGTGGTTCAATTAATGTTATATCGAGTTCATTTATGATTCTGTTTATTTTTTTCATGTAAATCCTCTTTTGCAGTTAGTACGGTATTTTTGTGTTATCAACCACGATTTTGTATGTTATGTTGATTAATATGCTGACTTGTATCACTCTGATGAGGTGGCACGTTTGTCGACGTGAGAGAGCTATGGCGGTGTGACCTATGTAAGAGTTACATGTTTTCTGGCTAGCATTGGAGACAGAATATCCAGATGTGTTAGATTATTCATGAAGAAAAAATGTTGACTGTTTTTCAAAGGGCTTCTTAAAGAGACAACGGTGTCTTGGGTCGAGACGAAAACTTCCTAATAGGATTACCGAAATCTTTACATTTCTCTGCAAATTACAGCAGTGTACAAAATATGCCTCTAATTGCATACGTCTATATTCATAAATCATAGATGAAATATGAGATGAATAGATATAATCAGAGGTAGATGGATAGAAACTGACAGAAAGACAAAATAGGGAGACTTATCGATAGATGAGGATATACATTGATAAATATGAACAGATTGAGATAGATACCTAGATAGATATGATGATAGTAAATGACAATGCAGAAATCAAAAGATTGAGCAGACATGTGTAATATGTAAGAACTGGAAAGATTCTTATGCATTTCCCCTCATCATAGGCGTCATCAACATTTGTAGTGAGAGAAATTGTGGAATCAATAGCACATTATAGTCCTTTATACGTTGAAAGCAAAAGTACAAATGGATAAATGGAAATTGGAGAGACTTGCTGTGTCTTTGAGATGTGGGAGGAAAGAGGGATTATATATGGTTCCAAAATTTTAGGCTCATGCATTTCTCCTCTCCATAGGCGTCATCAGCATTTTTAGTGTAGAATCAGCAACAAGTTGCAGTCCATTATATGTTGAGAGCAAAAGTAAAAATGGATAAATGGAAATTGAAGCTACTGGCTGTGTCTTGGAGATACGGATGGGAGGAGAGATTAGATATGATTAGATTTAGGCCTTGACCCTGCGGGATGGCAAAATGATGGATAAGTGTGTGTGTGATATACATGAAATCATTTATAAATACGCACACACACATAGTTAGATTGATAGATATATAGAATTTTGTTGATACTGAACAGTTTGATGCAGTCTTTGCGATCGACTGACAACAGTCTCTGTTTCATTGTAAACAAACAGAGCGTCGTGTTCTTTCTTATTGTTTTAGGATAGATTAAAATTATTTTTTACTGAGGTGATTAGGGATTGGTGGTAAGGGGTGGTATTGGTTCAGGGTAGCAGTGTGGATTGAAAGGAATATTAGTCGGATAAGATTCCTGGTTATGTGACATACTTATTTATCTAATACACATATAGTCTAGTTAACATCTACTTCATGGTGAAACGTTCTGTCTATCTACATAGGCATTTGCAAACACGTACTTTGTCCGTGTAAGTTTACGAAGGAAAAACAAAGGTAATATATCAGAACAAGGGTTGTAATTTACAAATAGGGGCAAATACACACATGGACATACATAATAATTGAGTCATCCACAGAGTTGCCTTACTTGAAGAGTGCTCAACCCCCGAGAAGGGAGCGTAATTATAATGATAATTGAGTCAACCACTGTCAGCTGTTTCGTTGTATTACAACTCATCAACTATAGACTATCCAATATCGCATCCTGTACCACGAGGTAGGATCGAAACCTTCGCTCCGCACCCAAACCAAAGGCTGGCTTATTTATCCCGCAGAACTGGAAGGTTAGTAACACTGAATTTAAGCAAATTATCTACTCACACTCAATTCAAAATCCACTTAAGTGCTCTATTCCAGAGTTGATATAACAACACTAAGATGAAAAAAGGCTTATGTAACATTCCTAGTAATTTGTAACAACCATGAATTCGCTTCCCCTTTGGGGGACATTTTTTAATTACTATAGGATTTGATAATTATAAAAACGTTTCTGAAGGGAGGTATTTTTGCTTGCTGCCGATTCAAATCGGTAGTGAATCGAGTGACTTTGAAATCTAAGACTCCCCCTTTGTCATCAAAGTGTTGTTAGCTCAGTTGATTAGAACAGAGCCTATGGTAAAAGATCATTCCTAGTGGGACGAAGTTTTGAACATGGCACCAAGCTTATTTCCTTATTCATTTGTAGGATCTAAGGCTGTTCCATTTGGAATCGAATGAAATCGGTGCAGGAGCGAAAGAATTTCCTTCCTTTTAAGGGATGAAAAATGAGAGGAAACTTTTCTTCTAGTTTGGAAGCTTAGTCCTTTTTTATTCCTCAAACATTTGTATAGACGGTTACTCCAACAAATATACACACACACACACACACACACATATATATATATATATATATATATATGCATATATATATATATATATATATATATATATATATATATGCATATATATATATATATATATATATATATATATATATATATATATATATATATATATATATATATATATATATATATATATATATGGTACAGATCAGGCTATCAGTATAGCATAATATAATAATACATTAATAATATAAAGCCACCTCTGATATGCGATGGATTTATTCCGTTGAGTTCTCGATACATTCTAGTTTATACTATGGAAGTTAAGTTATTTTTGAGTCGAGCTGGAAATAAATAGTAGAATGTGTATTCACTACACAAACTAGCTCATATTTCTGCTTTCTCCTGGCCTGGCCTCATCAGGCTTATGAGGCCAGGAGAAAGCAGAAATATGAGCTAGTTTGTGTAGCGAATACACATTGTACTATATATATATATATATATATATATATATATATATATATATATATATATATATATATATATATATATATATATATATATATATATATATATATATATATATATATATATAAATATATATATATATATGTGTATATATACATAGTACATGGGCCTCTTCACCAAAAATATCTTCTTTTGGAAACGTCTTTATAATTATCAAATCCTATTGTAATTAAAAATGTCCAATTGTTGATCTCTGTTGGTGATTCTCCTTTTTTTTGTACCCCAAAGGGCAAGCGAATTCATGGTTTATATAGATACTTTAGATCTTCAGATTCCTGGTAAACACTAAAAAGTCGGCTACGCTTAAAATTCTTATTAAGTAACATAACTTAGCAATTCATACATTAGTACCTTAAAGGTAACAAAGACAGTATACTCACATACTAATCATCCCCCCCCCCCCAAATCCATCTAATCAACATAATCTACTCCCTCACATGATTAAGTAAGTTAAGAACAATTTAAGGAAGACATTAACATAGACAATAAGTTTAATGCAAAAATTAAGGTGAAGATCAGTACATCCTTTGGAACACAATTCAGCCTCGACTTATAGATAACTCCTACACGTAGTTCATAACTTTTGGCATGTAACTTATAACCACCAGCAATATAACATTACAAAAAACCCTGAAAAACAACAACAATGAAACAGGATAAAAACTCCTCCCACCATACTGACACCCACAAGACTCTCAGTAATTCCCCAAACAGGAATCTATAACACATATATTAATTTGTTTTAAGAAGCCCAAAGAGTGCAGAAACATAAACGTGTTCCTGTAGCGAATCCACTTCCTATTATATCTCCAGTTTTTCTCGAAGCCAACTTATCTTTTGGAGTTTAAAGTTGAATTCATCGAGCACTCAACGAAATAAATTCATCACATATCAGGTATTGCTTTATATTCCATTATATAATGCTATATTGAAAACCTGATTTAGACTATATATATATATATATATATATATATATATATATATATATATATATATATATATATATATATATACGTGTGCGTGTGTTTATGTGTGTGTGTGTGTGTGTGTGTGTGTGTGTGTGTGTGTGTAGATTTGGGCATCAATTCTCCGATAAGCAGATTCTCTTGAAGATAGCAGAAACAGATTGTTATATCAATTCTTTAGTACCTTTTACGAGAACAGGAAAATTTACGAACGAGTTGCATAAGCTCAAAAAGGCTTCCACTATGATGTTTGAACGCCATCATTGACAGATCATGTGATTTTAAATAGAAAATAATTTCAAGTAAGAAGCATCTTATCAAGGAGCACTTTTTTTCTGTCAAGTTTTAGGTAAATCTAACTGGAAACAGCAGCAGAGAAAATAGATTTTAAAACATCGTTTAAACGACATTGTTGATCAGATTACTGGAGACAGACTTAACGACGGACAGATGGACAGTGCCCTCTTATAGAGAGATAGGGAAGCCTCTAAAAATTATGAAACACTGCCGTGTCTGTCATCTTTAATAAATCCTACTTATATAAATAAACATCATAGATACACACACACACACACATATATATATATATATATATATATATATATATATATATATATTTATTTATATATATAAACTAACAGTCAGAGCTGTCAACATCGATATAAGTTTGTTTTATTTTTCAGTTAGTCAGGTTAGCTAGCTGACTACGTGTGCATTACACGTGCAGGCTGCATAAATTGAGCTAAGGGGCTGAAAATGTTTATCATTACTCTCTTTGAGTAGGAAAAACCTTTTTTCAATCGCCCGAAAATAGGCTTCTAGTGGGAGATGATATTTACAGTGTAAGTTTATGCTAATCTGTTTTTGTCTGAGAGTGTTAACACTTGCTCTTTTTATTCACATATTCTCAGCAATTACCAACCAATAAAAGGCGAAAGAGTTAACTTATTCTTTGATGACAACCTTTTCTACTTTTTCTTTAATTCATCACCCCAACATGACACTTCATCATAAGACGTTGGTGACTTGACGGTTTCTATTGAGTGATGGACGAGTCAGTAAACTCTGCACGCATTTATCTCATCCTAATTACCTATGGCTCAACCAGATGGCGCCACTGTGCTATCTCGTCTGATTTCTCGATCTGGTCACTTCAATGAATTCTGAACCTCTTAGAAGCAGGTGTTGTGTTCCTTCGTTGACAGAAACACATCTCAATGGATGGACGCACATATTCATTATCACGTTCTCGAGCGTCGGAATGGAGGTGTCCGTTTTGCTTTAAAAAGTGCATCTAGTCATTACTGGAAATATGGGTTAATAACTCATCCAATTACTTGTGGAATAGATTGAGGTAATTGGTTGCTGGCATTTCTTGCGATTTAGCAAGATGGACAACCTTGACCAGTTTTCTATTTCAGTCACATATTGAAGTAAATTCAATTTTCATTACTTTATACTGTTAGATAGAAAGATATTTGAAAGCAAAAATCATTTTAGTTTATTATAGAGGATGAGATAATTGATCGTTGTTTTAGACTATTTTCATTTGTTGATTTAAGTCTCTCTAAGTCTTTCTCTTTCTCTCTCCTCTCTCTCTCCCCCTCTCTCTCTCTCTTTATATATATATATATATATATATATATATATATATATATATATATACTGGACAATTCATGTCCGACGGAATGGGATAATTGTGTTGATAAATTATTGGTAAACTTATTTCGTCCATCACTGGAATGAACCAAGTAGCTAACCAAACTGCCGACCACATAAATGAATAAGGAAAGACGCCCATTCTCTTCATTTATTTACATCGTCGGTCGTTCAATTTGATACTGCATTAATTTCGGTGACGGACAAAATATGCTTCCATATAAATTGTCTCCACAATTATCACACACACATATGATCATATGTACATACAGACGCACAAATACACGTATACACACATACACACACACATATATATATTTGATAAGCACAAACTAGGTACTCCGCGTGCATATATATAATATATATATATATATATATATACATATATATATATATATATATATATATATATATATAGAGAGAGAGAGAGAGGGGGGGTAGAGAGAGAGATAGAAACGTCCTTTTTACATTTTGTAAGAATTCAAAAAAGGAGTAGAAATCGACAAGAACAAAACATATTTCCGGTTGCTGAGGAGTGCATTAGGCTCGAAATGTTGATATTCATTGGATATATATGATAGTAAATTTTATTTTATAAATATACATATATATTTATAATGAATATGGGGATACGATATCAAACAGTATTACTGAGTTAACAATATGAAAAATAGTAGTATTTGAATCAAGTTTATTACAATTTCATGTTTCACCAACAGGCTTCTTCAAAGAAGTAATTTTAGATGAAACAATATCGAAAAATTCGTTTTTTTCCAAGCAAACAATGTCACGTTATATCACAACGCTGGAGCACAGATGGTAATTATTCAAAATTATGAAGAACTGCAAGACGAAAAACGGATCCATATATTCGAAAATAGGAGGTCATATAGACAAAAGATTATCCAGGATTTCCAGGGTTTCGCTTTTGTGTTATTGAATGGTAGGTTAGTGTGTGTGGTTACTCTTGAATAATGGAATAGCCTTTCAAATTGCGTAAGATATTGTTGATTGATTATAATTCTATGTTGTAGTAGATCATATAAAACAACCACATGTACACACATAGTCGTGGTTATTATTTTATACATGTATTCATTTATTTGAATCAAATAAGGCCCTACATATTTCTAACATAAAACTTTCCTAATTTTTATAAGACTTTTCAGTTTAGATAGGTCGGTAAGAAAACCATCTGCCGAACACTTGACCGTCTAAACAGCGTTGGTGAAAGTTAATCTTACGTATGGTCTTGGTTTAAAGTGACATGACAGGCAAGCACTAAAGAATTTGCTCCCCGACATATTGCGACGATTATCATTTTTGTTGTTGCTACTATTGGAAGGCAAAGTTAACTCTGGACTTGGAAAATAGGTGAGGATTGTTGTTGTTACGGTAGAAGAATAAAGTCAATTCTAGACTTGGAAAATAGGAGAGGATTGTTGTTGTTACGGAAGGAGAACAGAGTCAACTCTACGCTTTGAAAATGAGTGAAAATTGTTGTTACGGTTGGAGAACGAAGTCAATTCTAGATTCAGAAAATAGATGAGGATTGTTGTTGTTGAGCAAAGACACAGAGTAAACTCATGATTTGAAAAATAGGTGAGGATTGTTGTTGTTACGGTAGGAGAACAAAGTCAACTCTACGCTTTGAAAATGAGTGAATATTGTCACGATAGAAGAACAAAGTCAATTCTAGACTTGGAAAATAGGTGAGGATTGTTGTTGTTATGTAGAAAGACAAAGTCAACTCCAAACTTGGACTGGAGCATAAAATATGGCTAGGTGGCCTATGTAAATCCTATTGAAGTGGAACGTGAAGCTTTTATTGTTGGCTTGAATTTGGGATATCTGACTGAATTTGGAATGTCTACATCAGATAAGAGAAAATATATGAAAATGGCTCAAAGTACAGACTGCACATACAAGGATCAGGCATCCTGGCTTTGAGAGAGAAAACCAACGGTGTTCTTGCATATGAAAAGCTCGGTTGCGAAATATCAAACATTTAAAAAAACGGGCCTCGGTAAATTTACAATCGAATTCCAGGTTTTAATTTTCTTTTCATCTCAATAGAAGCTTCTTTTATGTACACAGATTATAAAGATGTAATAAAGAAATCTGATTTTGTTCCGTTAAGGGGCTAAATCTATCTCAACCTACTGTTTGATACTCATTAAACGAACTCTCCATATGAAGATTTCATTGAAGAATAAAATAAGATATTAGATATATATTACATTTGGCATTTGCCGGTAGAAGTAGTAAATATATTGGGTTTACAAGCTCCAAAGCTTTCTGGTGCAAAAAAAAAAAAAGCAAAACTTACTTTACATGCTCTACCCTTAAAGCAGTTTCAGTCTTATTGGGGAATGATACCTTGATATAAGAAGTACATTATTTCATCAGATCATAGATGTCCCGACTGGAATTGATTTTGCCCCTACTAGAAATATTTGTATTTACATATTCATATCATCTTTAATTTGAACTAATATAAAACGGGCTCGTTCATTTGTAGGTTGTACTCGTTTTATTGATGACTTATGTTCTCTTACGATGAAGTAGAACTTGGAAAATTGTATAGAAATACATACCTTAAGGATCCTGAGTTAGAATATGAACATGAAGGAATGCAAGCAACGTTTCTAGATTTGGATATTAAAATTGAAGACGAAATGTTTATATACAAATTGTTTGATGAACAAGATTTCTTTCTGTTCTGTATCGTGAGACTGCCTTTTAAAACAAGTAATATTCTATCTTATATATTTTACTGTACAATATTATCAGAATATTCGTGATTCGCTCGAGCAACTCTTATATTTATTGATTTTATATCAAAAATGCTTTTTTTAGTTGTAAGAATGGTAAATCAAGGCGGCAAAATTAGTAAGATTCTTATACGATTTGATAAAACCATGATTAGATGTCCATATTAAAGAATATGTTAATTACAGTATAAGAATAGAATAAATGAATAGTGTATATTAAGATAAATCAATTTATGTTAGGGGAATTAGGTGAGCAAAAGAGATGGATCCTGTTTTTGTCGGTGTGAAGGATCATTGTATTGAGTGGAACCAGGGAAAGGGGAAAACATTTGATTCTGGTTTATTTGTCGGACTGATATGTAGTAAGCCTGGGTCAGAAATCTAACATGGGGTGTCATCTGAAAAATTGTCTTAGTATGCAATTATCTATTGAGGTGCGACAAGATGGTTTTGTTCTGTTTCCACCATGAACATAAGGATACTTTATTTGATAATCAAGACATAATTGTTTAAAACTGTTAAGATTTTTAGACTATATATATATATATATATATATATATAGTTAAGAAAGATTCCTAATGATGTCAGGGAATCTTTTAAATATCTAATTATGTTCAGATAAATTTCGGTTTTAGAAAAATGATATCGGATGGACGAAAAGTTTCCATTTCAACACTATAGTTACATCGTAAATAGTATTCTCGACAGACAAAATGATTCTAGTAATCAAAAGGTTACAGATAAGTTTTTGATAGGAAACATTAAATAATTCTTTGGGAGGCAAAATTCTTAATACGTTTTTTGCTTTTACTGGTAGCAGACATTATCATCAAGAAAAGAAAAATTGAGATGAAGTTAAATAGTGGTCAAAATTGGTAGTAAAGGTTTACAACAGGACTTTTCAAACTAGTTCCACTCGAGATCGATGATACAAATGAGTCATTTTACAACAAACACCGATAGGAGTAAATATTTGAAGGGTTAAAAAAAAGTTTAGTTACATAATTATTCACGGAAAAAAAATTCTGAAATTTCTATAAATCTATGAGAATTGCGATGTCCTGCTTTATGATACATTTATATGATGTTGACTCTACAGTCAAAGATGTTTTCGGAACCAGTGAACCGTTACCTTTAACCAAGAACGCCCCAGTAATACTGCAAATTACTACCAGACTGGTTCTCTGTCATAGTGTGGGAACGCCAGGTGACAATGTAGCCTCATCATACATACTTATATTCATGAGTCCAGAAATGGAACTTCGATTCAATCATGTGAGATTAGAATTCATCATCATCAACATCAGTCTTTCAACGTCCATTGTTGGACCTAGAACTTCCCTAGGATTCGCCACACTTCTGTATCATGGGCGTCATGGAGCCAGGACTTTCTGAATTTGTCTAGTTCGTCTCTCCATCTAATATTCTGTCGGCCTCGGTTTCGCCTGTGATCTCGGGGAATCCATGTCGTGAGTCGCGATGTCCATCGGTTGTCCACTATTCTTGCAACATGGCCAGCCCGCTGCCATTTGAGATTTTTCATGGATTTTATAAGAACTGTTGCATAGTGGCTGATGAAGGGATACGATGAAGAAGCTGATACATCCTGCAAACTGCTAGATCCTTCCATGACCCAGTCGAACAATTTCATCCTTATACGAAAGAAAATAGCCCATAACTTGCATTTATTCCAAACACGATAATGCTAAATTCGATCTAGGCTCTGAACTATCCCCTTATGACAACATTTACGAATATCTACAAGTCACATAAATAAATCACCGTAACCCGTACATGAAATCATTAAAAAAAATGTTAGTAGAAGATTTGTGCTTTTGTTCGTCCAAAATAACCATAGGGACCCGCAAAAGCACTTAAAAAAGAACGCTGATATTTGAAGATGGTGCTTACTAGTGTATTCCTTGCAAATATCAAAGTTTCTAGTCTCAAAGGTGTGATTAGGAGTGCCTACATTCCCCACACTCACGAGCAAAAAGAAAATCTATAGCCAACTCGGCTGAATGTTTGGGTCATCCTTTTTGTTGACGTGTTTGTACACAGAAAATTCAGTTCTTTGCGTGATTATCACACCCGTAGGGCAATCATCAGACCGTCTGACAATTACACCATTGGCATGAAACTCTAAATCACCTCAGAGAACTGAACTTTCTATCTACACCTATTTACATATGCTTTATCGTCGGTATCAATCGCGCTTAACGCATAGATAACTCAACCCCTCAAAAAAGTAATAACAATATATATATATGTAAAGAGATGGAGAGATAGAAAGAGAGAGATAGGAATAGAGAGAGATCATATGATATAGACATAACATAGTTTTATCTTCCAAGAGTCGAATCTCTCATTGAGATTGTATTACACCAATATATTCAATTTGCATAAGCGATATCATCGAAATCTGCAATCCATGAAATGAATTATGATTGATTGCTTCAACTTATCTTCGATCTCTGTCCGCCAGCGATATGCGAGCTTTGTCCGGAAAAGAACCAAGTATTCTGTTTATCTCAAGTACTGGTTGAGCGGCACCAATGCTGCTTATCGGTTGGGGGGGGGGAATTACAACGCTATCCATATGTGAACAGACACTATCCCGTGGGTTTACTCAGTTGGTAGTGAGGGGCCATTGAGTGGGTTTGGATACTGGGTGACCGTCACATTCACGAGTCAGAGTTTTCGTACACCCTAGATTTGACTCCCTGTGATCCCTGACTTTCCTTGGAAACAGAATTCAGACCATGGACGAAATCAAGGGGAACTTAACGAGACAGATTGCAATCTAGAAAAGTCGGGTCAAATCAGGCTTGGGAACTTTGTAAGTGAAGTCTGATGTTGAGAGACTCGAACCCTCCGATCATACGAGGCATACAACATCACTGGTGATCCATTTCGGTACATCTAAGAGATGTTTATTCAGAAAGACCATGGACGAGATCAAGGAAAACACAAACCCAGAGAGACTTTAAAGATTGTTTTGCCAGGATATGGGTCCATAGGGTATGGGGTATTTTGAAGTGTACTAAGACGCTATTACCTTCCGTGGGCTATTTTTCGTTTATACTAATTGGCAGGATACTTTACGGATACATCATATATATCACCTTAGATATCACTTTTTTTGATAACAATTAGACAGACCACCAAACTGAAAACCATGCAATGTACACATGAGAGAATCATGCTCAACCTCACATGGAGAGATCACAAAGTAGTACAGTATATAAGGAAGAAAACAGGTGTCCGTGACATTATAGAAACTATTAAAAAACTCAAATGGCAATGGGCTGGCCATGTTACGAGAATGAAACACAACCGATTGACATCACGTCTCACAACATGAATCCCCAGAGATCACATAAGAAACCGGGGCCGACGAAACACAAGAGGGAGAGAAAAACTAGACAAATTCAGGAAATACTTGCTCTGCGACACCCATGATAGAGAAATGTGGCGGATCCTGGGAAAGGTTGATGTCCAACGCCAGATGTTAAAAGACTGATGATGATGATGATGATGATGATGAGGATGATGATGATGTGCAACTCAAGGAGAGAGAGGCAACTTATCCATCAACCACCCGTTTTCCCGATTTTTTTTATTGATCACCCCCAACATGCTGACAAAAGGCGTAGGTCACATGACGGTTTCTATTGAGTGATTAATCAGACCTGTTACATCTATCTATCAAAAATATCTTATTTATCATCCGGTCGTTTGATTTACATGACAAGTGATATTATCAAAATATTCACTCCAGAAAATGAATTATGATTGATTGTTCCATTTTATCTTCGATCGCCGATGGTCAGCGATGTATGCTAAGATCTTCAGACACAAACACACAAACACAAAATCATACCAGTCAATAAATCATATATAAACAAAGCCATGCCTTTTTTTTTTAACAGATAAGTATTGTCTGGAGTTTTAAGACGGGAAATGTTATTTATTCCGGTAGTCTGTAAACTTACTGTTAGGGGAACCCTTTTTAATAGTTACCTTTTTAAATAGATAAAACGTTCTTTTCTAGATAGATCTGATTACATATGTATGCGACTATTGGTTTTGCTTTTGTTTATGGAATTATCTAAATGTGTATAAACCTGAATGAAAAAACAAAAAAAAAACACTCGATTGGGCAAGTAAAGACAAAGCCTACAGAGGAAAAATAGACACCTGACTGAACAGCGTCTGTGTCAAATAAATAACAAATATGTTTTAAATTTTAGCGTAACTCTTGAAAATACGTACTTAGAAACTGTTTCAGAGTCATGATTTGTTATGAACCTCCTTATAAACTATTACTTATCACAGGAGAGGAAGTTGAAGAATCGTGTATGCTATGAAGAATTATCAGATATATTGCAAAAACCCGTCTTATCCACTGAAGCAGACGATTAGTTCTATTTGCCAAGCCAAAAAGATGATTCAAAATTCCTCTTCTAACAACAACAATTATCCGCTACACGCTAAGGAGTCGTGACACAAAGTTTGGAGAGCTCTTTTCGGGTGATTTCCTAATGATGTCCCCAGTTCTTACTTCAAGAGGAATCAGTACTATTATTCCGTGTGTCATTCGAAACATATGATTATCTTTATTGTTTTGATGATAATGTTCCAGCCTAGAGTCTATACAATATAAAACGTCGGACAAAAGAAAGAATATATCACTGTAAACAGTAATCTAAATGTGAACTCAAAACGAACACCGTTTTCTCTTACACTCTAAAAAGTACGTAAACATTGGAGCAGCACAAAAAATGTAGTACGCCGACTTAATGCGCCCTTACTTTTTTCTGGTCTTTTTGGCTCTGATCAAAGTGTAGTATGCACCACAGCTTTGCCTGAAGAGTCAGTACTGTCACTTGACATCAAAATGGGCCAGAGATTGGTTGGTGGGTGTGCCAAAGACCGACTGCGCACGCACAGTGCTGTGGCCAACGAAGGCTATTGAGGCTGCACATCGCTAAGCGCATTGAGAACCTTTGGATTGGTCCTTGGGTTCTTCCACTATTAATCGGCCCTGCTGTGGGGAAGCAGTTCGCCTGGATGCAGCGCTGTTCTATTGCACTAAGAGGGACATGTTGGGCGAGTCCTCACACCTCAGGACCTCGGTTGCAGCGGCTGGAGCTATTTTGGGGGTTGCTCCATCCCACGTTAAACTCGACCTTGTGTCACATTTCGCCCTGGTGGGAGTGCAAGTAAAAAACATGTCTACTTAACGTGCCTGGTGATGGAGGTTTCAAAGCAAAACAAGTTTTTAAAGGATGGCTCTATTCACAATGTAACTATAATCTCAAAGTAGAATCTACTTTCCTCCCATATAAATATCTTCAAATTCCAATTGTTTATGAAAAATAATGGGGTGTGAAATGATGGGAAACTTCTCTTTAAATTGAAAATCGTGGGTAGCCTTTCAACCAGGTTATTGTGCTAAATGGATAGAGCGACGCAACGTCGGAGTGGCTACCTATCGGATGCAGTATCGATTCCTGCAGCAGCCCAATTTTCTTTAATTTCTTATTCTATTTACGACGTTTTGGCTGAGCGGTTCTTTTTCTTTGTATCAACGATAAGTCATTTCAGGTAGAGTATCAAAATAATATTACACATTTATAATTCAAAGGAATAACAATGTATATAAATTAAGGGAAAATAGTTAATGAATGTTTTATTTATATACGTAGTGTTTATTATCTCTGAAATAAATTTGTACACAGAGTGAACAAATAAAAAAAAAGAATATAGTAGACCGATTCCCAATTAGAAAAAAAAAAGTCTGGTTAGTCATTCAATAGAAACTCTCTCATCGGTTGGCAGCATGTGATGAGTTAAAGAATTAGAAAAAAAGATGATCAACGAAAATTATACTTTTGTTCCATCACTGAGGAGTACAAGTTTTTGAAATATGCCCCCAGACACAAACTAAGCATAAATTTACATTGCAAATTTAACCTTCCTCTAAAAACCTATTTATGGAGGAGAATAATTATTCATCTGAACATAGCAACGAGTGAATGTTTAATTTTTCCTAGCTCCGTTGGTGCAGCTTGTATGCGTAATACATTCATAGCCAGTCAGCCAAACCAACTTAAAAACTGAAGAAACCAACGTTTACATTTTTGGTGAGAGGTTAGGTTAACAGTGTCTAATATGTTCGGAACCCGAAAGAATTTATAGATGGATTTTGATCTTAAATTTCCATTGTATAATGTTTGATTCATGTGATTGATGGTTAATCGTTGGGTTGAGTGCAGTTACAACAAAGGAGATTACGTTAAACAAAACTGACTGCTGCATGGTCAAACTCGACTCCAACTTCTAAACTTCAAAAATGTGAACGGGAGTTCCTGGATATGCGCACGTACACACACACACACACACGGACCAACTAAGAGAGAAAAATCTGTAGCCCATTCGACTGATTGGTCTGACTGGCCATTTATGTGACTACAGTTATTTGGAATAGTTGAAAAGTAAAACTAGTGATTCAATGGATTTTTCTCCTTGTTGTTATATGCACGATGTTTCATTTGATTTATTCCCCCGAAGGAGTCCAATCGTCCGGAATATCGTTTGAAAGTTAACGCCATCCACAAACTTTTTGACACACAGATTGAAGATGAAATAAACAACAACATCATCAAATACTTAATCGAAATATAACCCCTTTCGAAGCAATGACTTTTTACAAAAATCTCTTAATGATACAACCGCCTTCAGTGAATTCGGTTAACGATCACAAATTCAGTACAAACACGATTTATGGCTTTCCTATAATTGAACATTTATTGCCGATACGAAGTTCAAAATGCTTGAAAAGATGATAATTGGTTTGCAAATATGAACTATGTTGCAAGAATTAATATCCCAATCCTCCAAGCTTAGACACAGTCAGATGAAACGTGTAGGGTTTGAAACTGTCATGGGCCATTTCCTTAGCTTCTTGGGGACTCATTTTTCTGACCCTTCAACTTTCCCAGTTGCCCAAAGATGACGTAATATGGTCGATGCTAAAGTCATAAATTCTGCAGAAAATGCTTAAACCGATGTTTCCTGGTCCTTTGGTCGCTCTCCAGTAACTTTTCATCGTTAAGAACAGATTTAGTCCTTCGTTCCGGTTTATTATTGGCAACCATATTTCAAAATTAAACCGATTGAACTAAGGCTTTAGATTTTGCATTGCAGTAGTGTTCACTTCAAATGCTGTCTTGACGTTATTATCAGCCTGAACAACATTATGTACGACAATGTTAGAAATCGTACTCGAATATTAATTTAACTTCTTGGTTGGACACCATTGATGTCAATACTCCCCAGAGAAAAAAAATTAAATAAAAAAGAATAATACATCCATTCACTATAGATTTGTATGAAGAATTATCAGAATAGAGTTCCCCAACAGAAAACATTTGGAACAGAGAGAGAGAGAGAGAGAGAGAGAGAGAGAGAGAGAGAGAGAGAGAGGGGGGTGAAGAGAGTGGGGGATGAATAAAGACTGATATGTATATGTGTTGACGTTATCATCAGCCCGAGCAACATTATGTACGAGAATGTTAGAAATCTTACTTGAACATCAATTTAACTTCTTGGTTGGACACCATTGATGTCAATACTCCTCAAAGAAAAAAGCTAAATGAGAAAAAATTATACATCCATTCACAATAGATTTGTAGGAAAGATTATCAGAATAGAAGTCCCCCAACAGAAAACATTTGGAACAGAGAGAGAGAGAGAGAGAGAGAGAGAGAGAGAGAGAGAGAGAGAGAGAGGGGGGTGAAGAGAGTGGGGGATGAATAAAGACTGATATGTATATGTGTTGACGTTATCATCAGCCCGAGCAACATTATGTACGAGAATGTTAGAAATCTTACTTGAACATCAATTTAACTTCTTGGTTGGACACCATTGATGTCAATACTCCTCAAAGAAAAAAGCTAAATGAGAAAAAAATTATACATCCATTCACAATAGATTTGTAGGAAAGATTATCAGAATAGAAGTCCCCCAACAGAAAACATTTGGAACAGAGAGAGAGAGAGAGAGAGAGAGAGAGAGAGAGAGAGAGAGAGAGAGAGAGAGAGGTGAATAGAGTGGGGGATGAAAAAAGACTGATATGTATATGTGTTGACGTTATCATCAGCCTGAACAACATCATTGTTAGAAATCGTACTTGAATATCAATCTAACTTCTAGGTTGGACACCAGTGATGCAAATACCCCCCCGCAAAAAAAAAACAAAATAAAAACGAATTATACATCCATTCACGATAGATTTGTTGGAAAAATTATCAGGATTGAGGTCCCCCAACAGAAAACACTTCGAACAGAGAGGTGGAGAAAGTAGGGAATGGAAAAAGACTGATAAGTATGGATAAGTATTTATATAGATAAAAATGTCTTCTGAGATAAAATGATAGATCGAGAGATATGAATTGACCAAGAGATATACTGATGTATTGCTTGAAATATTTAGAGCTATAAAATGTCCAAGAGAGATAAAGAGAAAAAACTGACCAAGATTGATTGACAGGTGGATGACACAAAGATAAAAAAAACTGACACTGACAGATAGATGGATTACTCTCCAAGATGAATATATAGAGGTTTACATAGATAGAT
>OY735242.1:975188-990188 GCA_963457665.1 Thysanoteuthis rhombus
ACAATTTAATATATATATATATATATATATATATATATATATATATATATATATATATATGTGTGTGTGTGTGTGTGTGTGTGTGTGTGTATATGTATATATGATTAGACTATCAATACATATATCGGCATTTCTACCCTGTGTCAGAGTAATTGGGTTCCCTGTTTAACATCAGAATGTTGTATCTTTGTGGTCTGTCTGCCTGGGATCAGATTTTTGTGTCTGTATGCTTAGCAAACAGTCTTACGCATACAAATATATAGATAGACAAACATTGGATTATATATATATATATATATATATATATATATATATATGAATATTCGTTCGTTTGCAAGCTTAAAAATCTATTGTTTAAACCGAACATCTCGGAACAAGAAAAATAAAGAAAAGAAAATGAATATATTCTCAAACGGTGCATATTATTAATGGTTACAAACAGAACAGAATTTCACTTAACGAATGCAGACCGCTTTCTGCCATCTGCAAGAAACTAATTGTCGTGAAAAAAATTAATGTTACTCGTAATCTTAAATTATAATGATTATTTATTGCAGTACAGCACGTACCACGAAAAATCACATCATACAAAATAATTCCATTCAGTTATCAAGACTGAAGAACAAAAATAATTGAAACCATGAAGGACCTACAAATCAAATTTGGTAAATGTATTGGGATAAGTAAAGCCTAGTCGCTTTTTAAACATCTCATCCAGACATTGCCTTGTCCGTTGGTCGGTCTCACCGTTTTGTTGAATAACAGAAATAGGAGGGACAAAAGGAAGAGGTGTGATGTCACTAAAGGTTTGACATCATTAAGAAACCAAATGCTATGATGTAATAATAAGATGTATGAGTTTGGCATTTTTGCATTTCAAAAAAGCCAAAATATGGCCATAAATGGCCATTAACGAATCTTATCTCTGAATTATTCTGTATAGCAATATTTCGTAAGTATGAGAATCAATTGACTGAAAGGAAAACTACTTGCGTTTCTTCCTCCTCTTCCTGCTATTTATTGGGTGGATGGTGGAAGAATCGTTGGAAATGGTTTTCGTTTTGAGGAAATTGTTATTTTTTTTTTGTACAAATCGATCAGCAGATCTCAAGCACTGGTGCAGGATTGCCGGATCTGAATTGCGCAAGGTAGCTTGTTTGGGGATTAGAAGTAGCGAATTCCCAATGGAAGCATTCATTCATTTTTACAGGAGCCTGGAAGTGCTCTGGTTTTCGAACCAGAATTCAGATCATTTAAGCCGACGTAGATATGGTGCCATAGCCAATAAAGGTTTTCCTCATGAGGAGTGGTACTGCTGTGTGAAGTCGTATTCCAAAGGGCTATTAATACATCCCGATACCTCAAATCCAGCACTTTTATGTGCATCGATAATAATTGTGATGACTAAAGAGAATTTCTGAGGAGCTCCCACATGCACTTTTGAATGTATGGTTAACCGAAATTTAACAAATATCGTAGCACTTTTTTTCTCGTGAATGAAGAGCTTCAAGCAGAGTTGGCTCAACCTTCAGGAATAAGAAAAATTCCATTCGTCCTCAAAAGAAGGTTCTACAACCAATGTATCCATTCGATCATCAAGTATAGAACTTAGCCTACAGATTGACCCTCAAACTAAGATTCATACAACGTGCACATGAGAGGAGCACGCACTGTATCACATAGAGATATAACAAGAGTGATCAGAGGCAATAGGCAACGGTGGAAGTGATTTGATTTTAGGGTGGATCCATACAAAAATACTTCCGCTGATAATGCTGTTTGTAGAGGCTTGCCTTCTGTTTTTAAGTATCTTAGCATAGAGAACCCCGATGCACACAAATTTTAGAATAAAGCTATTTTAATGTGACAATGAAAATGAAAATGGAATTGTTGACCATCACCATTATCACCATCATTATCAACATCATTATCAACAGCAGTCTTTTAGCCTCCGTTCGTGGACATATACGTTCTCCAAGATTTGTCAAACCTCTCTATCAAGGGCATTGCGAGGCCAATACTTTCTGAACTTGTCTTGCCATCCCATTGTTTGTGGGCAGTAGTTTCGAATATGGGACTCCACATTGTGAGTTGTGATGTCCAGCGGTTGTTTGACATTCTTGCAACATTACCAGCCCATTGCCATTTGAGTTTTTTAGTGTTTTGTTTTTCTCAAAGCATCTGAAATTTCTTCAATTATCTGAAAGGCCAACTTGAATGAACAAGTGATTAACGGGGAAGCAATGAATTTCTACATCACGAAAGAAGGTAATGAATGCAGTTCTTTATATTCACAAGATACCTGCATTGATTTTGTTCATAAGCACTTGATAGAATACAGCAAGTACGCTTGACAAATTCAATCGTCAATAGAAAACAAGGATGATTTCAATATCACGAAGTCTGTGATATAAAGAAAAAATGCCAAGATATTTGTGTCAATATATCAACTGACTCACAGTCAATAATTGAACGAACATAGCGTTAAAATTCAAGATTATGATAAAGAAAAAATAATCTGAGAGATAAACATGATCAGAATAGATTAATTATGCGACTGGCTTTCTTCACAGGAAAACATCTGAAATGAAGTAAAAGAAAATGTCTGGGAATATGTCGATTCTGGAGAATCCAAATGTTCTCAATATACTTGTTATAATGAGGCCCCAATCAGAAAAAACAGTTTTTTTACCGTAAATCAATAGATACATCTTTTCTGAAGATCATGATAAATATCTTTTAGGTTTAGCAGAGTGTTGTTGCCAATTTTCAAGTCTGTAGAGAAAACGGTAGGTCCAGAAGCGTAAATAACACATAAACGAACGCACAAACACATAAACACACAACCACACGCAAATATCAAACAGGATATAACTCTTCACCATCTTTGATGGCTATGGTTGTTCAATGCCTTGAAACAGACTATACAAAAAGACAGCTTAATGTAAATGTGCAGATGTGTAGAATAACGTCTACTGGTTATAAATCTAGGACTTGCCCACATGCACGCCTACACATCCCCCACACTATTAACCACAGACCCACATTCACACCCACACCGTACGCCTTACACATACATCCACGCTCACATCCCAAAATCTCAACGACCATAACACAACCTCAACAAGACATATACACACATATACATCTATCATACACCCAACATTCTCCCGACCCTGAAACCTCACTTACATTAACGCCAACACATATGTCCATACCACCCACTGATTTTCATGGACGTACACACATTCACCACACCCACACCCCACATCCTCTCTCCTCCTCCACTCGTGCACATACAACCCAACACTCCCATGCATATATATTAATTAAAAACTGATACCCAATTAATTTCTATTCCTCTCTTTCTTGTTTGCTGCTCAAATATTAATTACTATATGATTATGCCTTTCAAAATTACCATTATTCTTCAGGCTGTTTAGAAATGGTATTAATGCCATCATCATCGTCATCTGCTTTTGGTGTCCCTCGTTGGACATAAACCTTCCCCAAGAATTGCCAGACCTCTGTAGCATCAACATCATGGAACCAATACTTTCTGAACTTGTGTAGTCCGTTACGCCACCTTTTTTTTCAGTCACTGTTTTGCATATGATTTCTTTGAGACACGGCCATTGAATTAGTTTTTCACCGTTTATCATGAAAAGCTCATGTAATAAAAGTGGACTTAAACTTTTTCTTTTTTTTTTTTACAAAAATCGAGTAAATACTTATTCTCCCACCTTTTTACAAAAAAAAAGTTCCATCGTTGGTAAACTATCTCAAAAACCTTTCCAAATATCCTCCAGACAACTTAATAGAGGGTGCTGCAGTGCAAGTCTCTCCAGATCCTGTTTAAATCGCCTCGATATCTTATATTCTGCCTGCTGCAATTCTGTACATAGTCTCTGGAGATCCACTTTTTGAGTCGTGATATCCAGCCGTTGTCTGACATTCTTGCAATATGACCAGCTAATTGCCAATTAAAGTTTTCTAATGGTTCCTACGCTATCTCTGACCGCTGTTTGCTGGCTGATAAACTGTCCTGTGTTCTCTTCATATGATATAAAGCATTATTCTAGTGCACGTTGCATGGTTCTCAGGCTCAGAGCTTGCTTTCTCGTTGGGGTTTCATGTTTCAGATCCATTGGTGACGATTGGGAAGCCGTTCTTACAACGACTGATGGGATTTTTGTCCTTGGGAATTGAGTTTACTCTATCGGAAGTCATCCAACTTAGAGTGATTCTTCGCTTTATTTCTCCTCCTTTCAAAGATTTCATGGGGATTCATTGTCCTACGAAGATGTAGTGGTCTATTCACTTTAGCTTTTTACTTTGGTTTTCGATTTTGATCTAGACGAAATAGACAAAAAAGCAAAAGGCAAAAGTATAGGTCAGTGTTTGTTTCGATGTAAGTTGTTTTAAAGAGAGCGAACACCCCCCTCTCTCTCTCTCTCTCCCCTTCGTACATCCCAGTTCCCTGTAACGGTCACAATTCCAACCCCTGACGATTTAACCAAACATGCCACAATCCTTGTTTTTTGTGTCTAGAAACATATTGAAAATATTGAATTTAAATAAATAGTAAAAGCTTCTTTGCTTTACACCATTTCAGGCTCGGAAATATTTCTATAAGGATGCTCTACATTCGGACAATGGCGATAATTTGTACTTATGGAGCCCAAAAGTTGTGAATAAATTGTTTGCAAGGTGATTCCATTGGTCATTATTACTATAGTGCAGCCATATTCAAACTGTGTTCCGACTAACCAGATTCCACTGAACTTTTCAAGGGGTTCTGCGAAACGAAGTGATATTTTCGCAATATGCTTACAAATAATCCATTACATAAACGATTCCTCCACAGGTTTTACAGGTCTTTACTTTATCTCTTCAACACAAACAATATGTCCTATGTAAGAAAATTAGCGACGTTTTGTTTTTTAATAAAGAAAAATTATCTTAGTTATTCATGTTTCATGGACTCTAATCAGTAGTTGTTAAAATGTCTATTCTTTCTAAGTAAAGTTTGTTTTTATTTTTCCACTTAAGCGTGTATTTTTTATTTGAGTTATGCATATTTGGCTATTCCCATAAATAAGGACAAAATCCAATATTTACATTCATATGTAAATACATATATATGTAAAAAAAAAAAATTTAGGAAAGGGTCCCCTACAAAATTCTATTTATGAAAAAGGTTCCCGAGTAATTAAAGTTTGTACACAACTCCATTGTGTTTGACCTGGTGCCCCCAAAATTTTGCCTTGTGTCAGACAAAACTAATCTTGGTAAGTACCTTAACAGCCAAGAAGTAATTTTCCCGTCTTATCAGTCGTAGAATTTTTAATTCCTTTTCATCTAAACCTTGCCAAATCCTATCGATGTTTTCGTCATTATGAGACAAATCTCTGCAAAGATCGACTTTGCTACTGGGAAGATTCCTTTGATCTCCAAATCTGATAAAAGATTGGGGGAAAAAAAAGGTCATCTCTTACCAAAAATTAGTCGGGAAGGTCGCTACGATGGATGGTCCAACTACTGGAAGTCTGTTGTGGGAGGATGGGATTTGGATCAGTGAAATAGATGGGAAGTTCTCAGAAACGGGTAACCAAAATGGTAAACATGATCAAAATAGATTTCTTCAGTTTTCAAGTGACTCTGGAAAAGGGATGGTTCAGCTATGAAGATTCTGTTTGGAGAGATGGATTGGATCTTCTAAATACATTGGATGTTCTAAGGAACGTTCAACCAAAACAGTCACGTGATCAAAAAAAGATTTTTTCAGTTTTTAGGTGATTCAATCAATCCATCTATTCATGTGCCACTACTGTAAATTGTATCATTCTAATTACAAGGCTTAAAATGGGAACATTAACTCTTCGTTACTCCTTTGAAAAGACCTATTTTTTAAAAATTGCCTCAAAAATAAGATTTTACGGGGGTCATTCTCTTTCCAATCGGAGATAAAAATTGTTAAATTAGTCCCGTCAGTTTGGGTTTTTTTTTGTGAAAATTTGAAAAGATCTTTTGTGTGATCATTGGTCATCAAGGGGCAAGAGAAGTAACTTATTCATTGACCAATAGTTCTTCCAATTTTTCTATTTGATCACCACAAGCTAAGCATGTAGCCAAATGAAGTTGGTCACGTGACAGTCTCCAGTTCTATAATTTAAAAAAAACACCCAAAACTTGTATCGATAGACAGCATGAACGTACATAGTGTTACCAATAAGGATGCTAACCATCTTTTTGACGAATTGCATTGAAAACTGTTTCAAATCGAAGACATTCTTTAAAACATGAATTACAAAGTTATCTTACCATTCCTAATTACAGATAAATTCTAACTTAAAAAGAACTGCTAAAAATCATTCAATTTAACTTGAATGCAGCTCCATGTCATTCATTACATATTTAGATCCGAATTGATTTCCTTAACATTGGAAAACGACGGAGCTGACAAGACACGATGTAATGGCTGCTGGAACGTAACATTGGACGAACGCGGCACTGAATCAATAAAATTGCTTTTTGGCAAAATTCACAGATTTTTCACGAAAGAGAGTTTCGCTTTTATTACACAAGCTTTCGATCGCTAGATATGGTTGTTTTATGTCCATGTTTGAAAACGCAGAACAGGAGAAGGTAAACCACGGCATCTACTTAGGACAACAAATCTCCATGGAATTCTCAAAAGAAGAGAAATCGCACGAAGATGGCAAGCTCTGAGTAGATCCAGTTCAACCTTTGAAAACAAGAAGAACCCCCCCCCCCAAAAAAAAGCAATTAGTCGTAGATGGGTGGTATACAACCAATGCATTCCCGAATAGTCACCTATGGAGCTGAAACATAGAGCTTTACCAAGAGACTGACTCACAAACTGAGACACATGAAACGTGCACATGAAAGAATTATGCCCAACCTCATATGGAGAAACAGTACAATATACCAGGGAAAAGAATAGGAGTTTAAGACATAGAATCCATTAAAAGACATAAATGGTAACGGGCTTGTGATGTTGTAAGAGTTAATGACTCACAATCTGGACCCCAAGAGATCACATGCGATTCCTAGGCAGACAAAATGCAAGATGGTGTGACAAACTACACAGGTTCAGAAAGTACTTGCCACGTGACGTGACTGGGAGGTCAATTGATTCCATATTTTTGACTTCTATTTTTGCTCTAATATATGGTGCTGAATTTTGATCTCTCCATGTTATGTTGAGCATGGTTTTCTCTTGTGCTTAGCGCACGGTACTCACTTTAAGGGTCAATCTTTTGGTCAAGTACCATGTTTCAGCTCTATAGGTGACTATCGAGAGGATGCATTGGTTATTTACCACGCTTGCATAATTAGGACTCGGTCCTTTATAAAAGAGTCCATAGATAGAACAATACTAATGGAAAATTTGTAAAGGCTATTCGCCGCTGAGTGTTAGTTAATTAATAATCTAATCTTGTAAACCATTACTACTCTTGACAGTTGAACTTTACTGGATGCCCCACAGTGGTGGACTTAATTAAAAGCTAAGTTAAGAAAGTATCTTAGATTGCATTTCCAATGAGAAGTAGTTAGCTGACATTTATTACCAAAGTGAATTTAAACCTCACTGTGTGTCGCACTGCGTCCCTGTAATGTACTCAGTTAAACTTGGAAACTATTTCAAGATTGTCTGCATATTTCTAGATGTCCATTTTATTCTATTTTAGATTGTCTGCATATTTCTAGATGTCCACTTTATTCTATTTTAGATTGTCTGCATATTTCTAGATGTCCTTTTTATTCTATCTTAGATTGTCTGCATATTTCTAGATGTCCACTTTATTTTATTTTAGATTGTCTGCATATTTCTAGATAAAATCGTGGTTCTAAAGTAACTCAGTGAATTTGATGTTCGCTGTTAGCCTAACACTAGTGATCTTGTGTCTGCAAGCCAGCCTGAAGTAATTTTGATCCTCAATGCATGACGTAAAATAATGGCCTTGTGCTTGATCAAAAGCTAAGTTCAAATATAATTTAGAGTGCCTTGTGTAGTGCCTAGGAAGCTAGTCTCACATATGGGTTCAATCCGTGATGTGTTCTCAAAATGGTTTTGGCATTTCTATGTTTAGCTAGGGAATATTCATTGATGTATTTGAGCCAAAATATATGAGCTGATTGCAATCAAGGAGTAGTGGTTAGTTTGGAATCCTGTCTTTCTGTTCATTACAACTTTACCGAGTTTGGTTCTGTCTCGGTGGCCCACGCTGATGACTTTGTGCCATACTAAATCAAGGAAGCCCTTCAACGCGTTAGCTTCGCACTCAGGGCTCAATTGTGGTGTTATGCTATTCTAGACTAGCATAATGAATCACCGTAACCAGCGTGTGTAGCAGAACTAATTATAAAAAATATAATATAACATGATATAATATAATATATATATATATGATTTTTTTAGGAAAAATACAGGCACAAGATTTAGTCTTTATTGGTTCAAAATGACCGTACAGCCCCCCCCCCCAAATGATTTAAAAAAGATAGATTTTTTATGGTGTGTAGTGGTATACGAAAACTGTGACAGAAGGACACCGAGACACATACACAGTAGAGCAAAGAAAGACGATGATCTGACCTACTTGGCTGGTTGGTTTGGCAGTTCATTCGTTGGGCTACGGTGATTTGGTACGTGTAAAATCCTTAAAATTGCTCCTTGATACATCAGACTGAACGTTGTGGACTATTGCAGTCATGTTTACTCCCCGGTAGTAAAAAATACACACTATTTCTGATCAACATTCTGAATATTTCGAAAGATCCATTGCCATCAACATCAACAGGTGCCGCAGTTTCAGCAGCTGAAACAGCCTCAGTGTTTTAACGTCAGTTGTTGGACACAGATATTCCCCAAGATTTACCAAACATTGCAACTGTGGGTGTCGCGACGCCAATATTTTCTGAACTGATCTGAATCATCACACAATCTTATTATCTACTGGCCACAAGCAATCGAACTGAAAAAAACTTTACAAAAAGCCAAAAACAAAGGGAAGGCAACAGGAGATATACAACGGCAATCATTGGTGGAATTTTCGAAAAAGGTGGGGATTTCAAAACTATCAACAGAACCCCCAGTGCAGGAAGGAGACGATCAACTAGTGTGCTTGATAAAATGGAGACATAACAACGGATAGAGACCAAATTATCGAACGTGACACGGTAAGGAATTCTACACGAACTCTATTTCTCAAAGCAAGAACTACAAAGATTCACAAGACAAAACCCATACGATATCACAGAAGTTAGCTGCGTGGGAGTTGGAACAAGCAATTAAATATTTAAAACAAAATAAAAACAGATGCACATCGAGGTAACATTTGAGAGACGTTTGAAGTAGCAACAGAAGTCCAGCGTACGTTCCTATCAAACATGACTAAGCAATAGGTTTTCTTCTACATGAACTACACGCCATTCGACTACAACGTATCACCACGCCTTTTATTTTGGAACAAAGAACTCAATCCTGTCAAGGGAATTTTTAGTGCATTGATATCATATCTGGCATCAAGTGAATTTTTACTTCGGCAAAACCTTGTTATTGATAATTCCAGAATCTGCAATTTTCTTTCCTTTATCTCTTAAAGAGCTCTAATAGTATACCCGTTCAATGCCGTCAGGAGTGATAACTCTGCCAACGTCTACTGCTACTTAAGGAAAGGCGTATCTTCACAAAAATCGTACCAAATCTCATAAACAGGTGACCCAATGTAAGTCTGCATAGTGTCTATCTGAATCTTTCAAACCTGCTCAATGTAATTTTTTTTTTGTCTAGTTCAGTATAATTTCTCGACTCTGTGGTTTTGTTTCATAACAATGTTCCACCTGTGAACTCTCTGGTCTTCTTCAGACGCCTCTTGTGTTCTGGAATGTAATCTGAATCAGTTTAGGGATTTGGGGTGGATAAATGTGTTTGAAACTAGTTAGGGTAGCATCCCTAACGTCTCTAACGTCCGAATTACGTTATGGTAGAATGGATGAAAATCTATTTGGGTGTAAGTCAACCATAATAGGCTGAAGTGAAATATACACACTACTCAACATAAGATACTGTCACATATACATATTTACCGAAACAGTAGGCGTTTTCGAAGAGAAATGAATAGATACCATTACGTTTCTTTTGCGGTGCCGATAGCTCAATACAACACGGTGTTTCCGCTTATACCTTCGCTTTCTCGTCTCCCTTATGAGACAAATATATCATATACACTGCGTTCTTTTTAGCAGGTCGATAAAACCATAGCAATTCTTTTGTCATTCACAGTTGAGCTATAGAAGTGCAGTGAACTGAAATTCCCGTCATCCGCAGCTGATTGATTATGAACTCTTTTTGGGAGCCGTTCTACAATACATCAGGCTGAACATTGCAAACAGTTGCAGCCCTGTTTACACCACGATAGTGATACGTATACACCTTTTTGCAGCAGCTGCAACGGCAGCGGCAGCCAATTAACATCCGTCATTGGACAAAGACCTCTCCAAAGAGTCACTGGACATTTCAATTATGGAAGTCACGACGCTAATATTCTTCAGCTCTGGATTTTTGAAAATAATTATCTCACAATTTATTCACTGTTGAGCCTTATGATTGCAAACCCTGTGATATGCGATAGATTAAATTTTAACCTCTTTGGGGAATGTAAGTTTATTGGACCTAAGTCGGTTATGCACAAGTCAACCCATGACATTATACGTTTAGGTAAGTTTTTTAACGGTTTGTTTTAGAAAGATGTACCCTACCAAAATTGAACTATGTAAACGCCGAGGATTAGGGGAAAAATGAGAAAATTTATAATGATTGCTTTGACCGATCCCAGAATGCTCCACTGATCGCCCACGTATAAAATGGCGTCGTAAGTCTCATCTATTCTCGTCTTTCCCGCGGGAATTCGTTTTGCCATTTCCGAACAACCGACAAAAAAAAAAAAAAAAAATGGCGGTGACGATTTCCAACTACGACTGACCAGGAAAGAAACAAAAACTTGGAATGTCTGAAAAAATGAAAATTGAAAAAAATAACAGTGTAAAATAAGTCTGGAAAGTCATTCAATAGAAACTGCGAGGTTACCATCGTCTTTTAGCAGGAGACCATGTTTGGGTGATCAATTAAGAAATAAAAAAAAAACAGGTGATCAAAGTACAAGTTACATCACTCACCATTTGTTGGGCTGTGATCACGGATAATATCCAAAATTCTCAACAAATAAAGCGGGAATGCCGTTGGATACGACCAGAAGTACTAATTTATTAGAGACATGTATTGCAAGTTGGATGCTAAACTAAAAATCACTTCGGGGAACTCACTGAAAAAAAAGACGATTTTTCCTGAATAATAGGCGAAAAATGTTAATTTTTCAGCCCTGTAGCTCTATTGTTGTGGCCTGTATGCAAACCAATAAGACAGCTGAACAAATAAACAGACAAACTTTCTGGTAGACAGTTTTAGCGACTGTTTTGGTTGATGCTTCCTGATTAGGGAAAAGCGTAAAAAATGGACTGGTTTGGAAAGAAAATAGACAAAACACACACACACACACACACACACATATATACATACATATATATATATATATATATATATATATATATATATATATATATATGTATGTATATATATATATATATATATTCTAAAAAGCTTTACAGCTTTAAACACAAAACATTAAAAAACTTTGTCAAAAGATTTTTGTAACACTTCAGTTTTGAAGGAGAGCATAAACATTTTAAATACGATTCAGGGCTTTATCGTAATATTCGAATCTTATCTACCCAATTAACTTACACGGAACGTTTACCTAAATTGTGATATATCTTCAATATGAATAAATGTCATTTTCTAAAAATTTTGTTCCGTAGCTTTTAACCATTTTCAAAACGCACAAATGGGAATAGGGTTGATTGCAAATGATCAAACATTAAAACCAAGTTTGTATTATATAAGGATTCTCTAGATATCCGTTCGTCTAACGCAATGGACTCACCCATCGCAAAAAACTCACGGAAACCCATTACATTTTCTGTTTCTATTACTAGGAACCTGGAACAGGTCAACATGATTTTCTTTAGTGTTTAGTTGGATATGGCTGTCTATATATGCATATATCACGCATACATGCCACACTAATAGAGCTAGAGGGATCAAAATATAAACATTTCCTCCCATAAAAGGACAAATACTCTCACTTAAATGAGTTTTCAATTGTAGGGTTCAATTTATAATGAAGTAAAAACATTTCCCCTCACTCTTGAATACGTTTTCAAAGGTGGGGCAACTTTATCATGTTAGTTTTATGTTGCATTGATCCCGACAGTTTTAGGTGGTTCTGGCTGTCTATCTGTATATATATATATATATATATATATATATATATATATATATATATATATATATATATATCACGCATACAGGCTACATCAATGTTGTTGAAGGAATAAAATTACAAACATCTCCTCGTATGAAGGTACAAGTCCTCCCCTTAAATAGGTTTTTAATTGTTGGGGACCAATGTAAATTCCTGCCAGATCGATCCTTTATTTCTTGTCCGGCAGCATCCATGCTATTCCTTTGAAAATTTGGATCGTTTCAGTGATCGCAGTTAAAAGATGTTGGTCACGTGATGATTTCCAGTGAGTGACTAACCTGAGCTGTTTGTGTATATTCTTAGTTAGATCTTGCTTAGTCACTCTATAGGAACTTCCATGTAACAGACATCTAACGGTAGCATGCTGTGTTGGGGATGATCAATTAAAAGAAAAGTTGATCAATGAATAATTTACTTTTTTCGCTATTCGTTAGGTCACTGAAATGCCCGAATTGCAAGAATGCCGGGCAGGAAATAATGGATTAATTTAGCATTAACTTACATTGCAAATAGGCCCACACCTAAAGACATTGGGGTTGAAGTTCAACTGTTTGGTTCCATTGGTGCAACCAGTGCACGTGATACATACATACAGACTAGTATGAACACTGAAGAAATCTACGATGACAATTCAGATGACAGTTTTTGGTTGAAGTTTTCTGATTATACAAGGAACAAAGCAAATTGAAATAGAACCAAGAAACATACTAGCATATTGGGGAGACTAGCTTGTCACTTGACCTTTAACGAGATTTACAAGATTTCTCATCTATTCCTCTTATTATTGGATGAACTATAGTAACGCAATATTTTTTTTTTATATTACAGCTACTTTTCTTCATCCTTTTAATGATTCATTTGTTTTTATCACGACTGTTTTCATTAAAATTCTAGCTGTCATTTCTATTTCAAAGCTAGACTTTATTTCCGTTCACGCTGTCTATACGCCGCCGTAGGAACGACGACCTGGTATTTTTTTTAAAGTACTGTGAAGAGTCAAACATGGAAAAATGTTACGTAGAATAAGTTTAAATGGTTACTCTAATTCGCTACACATTAATTGATCAGTTTATCTCAAAGTATTGTTTAAAATATAAAACCATAAATTTACTTCGAGACTATCCAATAGATTTAGGTAAACAAATTTTTCAACGAAGTAATTTTTTCAAGTTTATTTTTTCAGTGTGGAATCTCAAAGATCGTATGCGGAACTGTGGCTAGCAAAAAATAATATTGACGTCTCGCCGCCACAACGCCTACGATTGCGGAGTCTGACAGATCTTGGGGACGGTCTGTGGTTCAACGACGGAGCTCAAAAAGTCGATGATGAAGAAGAGGAAAAGGAAATCAAGATAAAAGGTAAAAACAAGTCAAATTCAGTGAAAAAAAAAACAACAAAAAAACCCCAAAAAACTTTTATTTTTGTCTGGGAACGGATGATAGACTAATTCCGAAGACATGTCTCGAAGACGATCCTGGTCTGCCCTCCGGGGTCCTGGCAACTTCGATTGGTCGGACCGAACTCTTAGGCACGTGAAATTCGATTTTCGATGACTGCGGAGAGAAAAGTGTCTGGGTGAAGCATGGGAAGTACTTCCGGAGGGAGACTGGTCATTCGCGCATGTGCTGCCGGGGGTTATCTGTGTTGGTCAGTCATGTGATCTCGGACCTTATATGGAAACGAAGTTGGAGAATGGCGGTCTTGTCCAGTTTTCACTTCTAGGTTATCAATCAATCCATCAATTAATCTTAGTTCATATCTATCGATCTTTATCTCACGCCCATTACCCTTTTCCATTTATTCAATCTTTCTATCTATCTATCTATCTATCTATCTATCTATCTATCTATCTATCTATCTTAGTCTGTTCATATTTATCTATGTTCATATCTATCTATATATCTATCTATCTATCTATCTATCTCAGTCTGTTTCTTTTTATCTTTCTCACTCTCCCTCTCTTTTTCTATCCATCCATCTATCTATCTATCTATCTATCTATCTATCTATCTATCTATCTATCTATCTATATCCATATCTATCTATCTCAGTGTGTTCATATCTATCTATGTATCTATCTATCACCCTGATCATATTTATGAATTCATTTACCTCTTTATATATATATATATATATATATATATATATATATATATATATATATATATATATATATATATATATATATATATATATCCAATAATGTATGTGTGTAACCATTTGTCGTGTCTTTTCGCCTGTACCAACATAGTTTTAATTGTGGTCAAATGACAACAAAGTACTCCACCCCCCCCACAAGCAAAAGAACAGCTCACTTTATTCCAAAGAAATGTCTTCATTTGATTTGGAGGATAGTGCCCCACCTTGCTATAGACCTGCCTAGGGAATACATTGGGTGACACAGAAAATTTTGAGTTTTTCATACATGTAGAGTGTTTTTTGTCACAACAGACATACGGACTCTGAGAGAATTATTATATATATATATATATATATATATATATATATATATATATTTCGTACATCAAACATCAAACACATTTTTCATTTGTAGAGTACATTACATATTTTCATTTGCATTACAGCTAGATG
>OY735242.1:995188-997688 GCA_963457665.1 Thysanoteuthis rhombus
CTTGAAATCAAAAGTTGGTCGAATGTATCCCTTTTAGACAGTGTATACCAAAATAACCTCAGATTTGTAGCCGATATTGTCATTTTTTGCTGGGAATCTCCAAAGAATGCGAGCAAAACTGGATGAAGACAGCAAGAAAGTTGTTCCTCACATCTGCTTCAGTGAAACAAATGTTCTGTGTAACAAACATGTGCAGGACAATGACAGATCGATCGGGATCGAAAGCGCAGAGCTACAGAGAGTAGACAGCTTCATCTACCTAGGACAACGACTCTCTATGAAGTCCCAGAACGAATAATAATCAAGCAAATAATCCCTTTCAGCTGGGAAGCTTTCGGTAGAATAGGCTCAAACTTCAAAAACAAGAAAATCCTATTTGTTATGAAAAGAAGAGTCTTACAACCGATGCGTCCCTCCAATAGTCACCTATGGAGCTGAAATATTGAACTTGACAAAAAGATTTACCCTGAAACTGAGAACTGTTGAACGTGTACATGAGAGAATCATGTTCACATGATCATGTGGTAAGATCACATGACAGCACATTTATATTATAAAACGAGCAAGAGGCAGAGATACAAATCAAAATATCATTAGAAAAAAATCAGATGGCAATGGGTTGATCATGTTGTGAGAATGGCAGATAAGTGCTGGGTATCAGGACTCATAACTTGGATCCATAGAGATCATCAGTGAAACTGTGGTCAGCTACTTCAGAAAACATCGCCTCCCAGACGCCGATGATAGACAGATTTGGCAATTCCTGAGGGAGGTCTATATTTAACGACGGACACTAAAAGGCTGCTGCTGTTACTGCTGATGATGAAAAAACTGATTGCTGCTGATAAAAGATTAACTTATTCCGAATAAATATTCAATCATCATCTTCAACTATTATCAACTACTGGACAAAGGTCTTTCCCATTTCCCCTGCGAGTGCACTAATCTCTGTTACACACTACAAACATAACCTTCCATCCTATCTCTCCATCCTGTGTTCTTTCCCTACTCTGTTTACTATCCCAAGGGCATCAATCACTCGGACTTTTGCTCCATTTGTTGCGATACTTTCGTGCCAAGTGTCTCACCAATCTCCATTTTTCATGTTACTTGATAATGTGCATTTTATCATTTACCGTAGTCTTCACCCTGATCCGTCATGATATTTTCAATCTGAGTTATCCCTAGCGGTGCTTCTTTCAGGGAACTTTTGCGATTCGAAATCAGTTCTCATATTTTGCATCTCTATGCATACCCAATGATTTCCAACGAATCGTTCATCGTCTTTTTCATTCCGCTTCCATGGACTTTCTTTATTATCTGTCCTGGGTGAATGAATTTGTCAACCTCTTTTGGAGACTAGCCCTCAATTTTTATGGATCATGGGGGTCTTGAAGTATCTGTGAACATTAGTTTTGCTCTTTTTTTGTTTATTGATTTCATTTACATCACAAAATGATTGAAATTGTGTACAATAACGGGAATTTCTGTATTCTAAGAATTAATAAGAAATAGATTTTGCTGTCAGACACGCTACATAAAACAAGCCAATGAGTTCTGTAGTGTAGGCATCATTCAAGAGCAGAGCATGGTTGGCCATTAACGACCAAATGGGTTCAGGTGTAAGCCAATGGGGTTTTACCTCACGCGGCGTGGTACTGATCTATGAAGAAGTTCAAAGGTCACAAAATCCGTCGAGAGACATAAAGTCTGATGCTCTCATGTCCTCGCAGCAACTCTCTGGAAGATTTTTCAGAAGATCCTATCGACGTGTGTGGTATCCCTACTTTGAAGCGACATTGTGACTCGCATAATAAGGATCAATCGGACGCAGATGTAGCACTATAACCATGAAGCGCGGTACTGCTCAATGAAGTTAAGTCCAAGGGTCAAAGAAACCGCCCTGACGCCTCAAGACCTGCGCACCAACGTTCTTGAGATGACTAAGATAATTTTTTCTAATTGCCTCTGCACAAGTTAAACTGACCTTGTGTCACATCCAGATCCCGTGAAGGGGTGGTTGATAAATAGGCAACTGATGAGTTTTAGGATCTTTTCTGAAGTATAATTGGCACTAACATCTGATATCTCCCTGTGGATAAATCACCACAACGAGGAGTTAAAAGACTGATCTATGCCCCCGCCCCCAGATCCTGTACGTGGCTCTGAGACTCAAACACCTATCTCGGAGATCATCCCTCTATCACTAACCAGACCTGATTTTCTGTTGCACTTGACGTTGATGTTTGATTCTTGATAGATTTAAGAGGCTTCCACCTCATCGCAATAGAGGTATGAATTAATCTCCTCACTCTTATAATTAGGCCTTCAACTCTATCGGCACAAAGCAATTTTCTTCCTCGGTCTATTCTTATTCATTCAACCCGTTGCAAAACAATCTTCCTAATTTGCTTGTTCACTGTACTTGGAGCTGTCGGCCTGTGTAAAAACGCTTATGATTACGAAGCTCAAAAGGTATACATTCTCACACACAAACATA
>OY735242.1:1000188-1025188 GCA_963457665.1 Thysanoteuthis rhombus
ATGGACAGAGCTTTCCTGATCATCATTAACAAACTAATCATTGCCACTATCATGAATTAAGATTCGGTCACTCTTCTTTCTTTAAATATGTTTAATGACCCATTGCAACCCGAATGCACCTTGAGGTACACATTTAGGAAATTGTTTTGGAAGTGAAACCAGGTTCTGTGAAGTATATAATTGTATCCAATTTCAATAGGAAGTATATGAACTTTGGAAATGAGGGTGGCCCAACGTTTAAAGAGACTGAAAACAGGATTGGCTACACGAGTTAAAATTCGAGCTGATAGCTATATCCATCTGCCCCAAAATATAATCGCTTTTTATCGTTTCTCGTTGCCCAACCATCAACAAAATTCCATTGAAATTCACTGAGAATCCCTTGAGCTAATTTATGATGTAGATATATAGCTACGATGCTGATAGGGACGAGAGATTGGGAACTGTACATGGGTCTGGTCAAAAACTGAATCCCTTACCCAGGAGCCCAATGCCGATCCTTACACAAAGTTTCACCAACATTTATGGAGAACTTTCGGAGGTATTGAGTCGAAAGACAGGGAAATAGATGGATGGAGACCAACAACAGTAATGAGTAAGTTCATATATCTCTAAAAACTTCGTTCACAGGGGTTGAACATCGTCTTGAATTAAGATCAAGGTTCTGTAAAGTGAGTGATTTTGAAAAGAAGTATTCTGTTGTTTAATTATTTCATTCTTATCCTCCCTTCAATCCATCTTTATCTTCTTATGGATAACTCTAAGAGATGAAAGAGGATTAAGAAAAGGTAGATGGATTAGAGAGGTGACGATAAATAATCAAGGAACAAGACTGGAAATGGGCTAGACACTCAGCAATTGGGAGATGATAACATATGACGCAATAGACTAACTGAATGGTGCCCATGGTACAGTTCACGCAGTAGGAAAAGACCGGACAAAAGATGGATGGATGACATTGAAAAATTTTGCCGGTGAGACATGACATAGGTCAACGCAATCGTGGTCGTCATGGATAAAAATGGGAAAGGATTTTTTTCAATACTTGACACATAACGGCTGCTGCTGGTGATGATGATGATGCTGATGATGATATGGACTTTTTGTCCAATGTAGTCACTGACCAAAGCCCAGGAGAAGAAAACCCACTCTCTGTAAGATTGGGTGCCTCAGACATGCTGCAGATAAGACGAGGAGGGACTGAATCAACAATGCTAAAAATCGAAAAAATTGCAGGAGCAATCCCAGTCCACAAATCCATCCTGCACCATATAAATGGTTAGGACATCTGATAAGAATAGTAATTGACCCCCCCCGTGTTGAAAACCATAAGTTCAGGCGTCCGGGCAAGGGGACGACCTCGCAGGTGTTGAATTGAGGGCGTGGCAGAAACACTGGAGTGCCATGGCCCGCCCGTCACAAAGGTGAACCACTAAGCCATCGTCCGCTGTCTATACTTACCCAACGACACTTCACACTTCACGTGAAAGATAAAACAAATAAATATCTTCAAGTTCTGTTAATTTGGGCTATCAAATTTTAATGAAGATATTTAAGCCAATATCTCTTGTCTAAACGTGTTGTCGGGCAACAGATGATACTTTCGTGACGGTACGTGTGAAAAGTGGTGATGAAGGTGCTAGCTCGTTCCCAATAATGTGATGAGATCAAGGGACATACCTGGAAGTTGTTCACCGTCTTTGGACATTGGATTGAATGCTTCCTAAAAAGATAGAAAGACATGAGAACATTTTGCATCTAGTCAGAGACTGTCAACCAAAACTGCCTACAAAGCATTAAAAAAAAAAAACTATATATGTAGGCATCATGCGTACAAGCCACACCCACTATGTTTATGGGTTGAAGGATTTTGGTTTTCTCCCCTTATTATCTCAAGAAAGAAAATATTTGTTTTCTTTAGTTTTTTTTTTCTCAGCTTGAGGCTCAATTTGCATTGTTTTGTACCTAACTGCATCCAGGCTTGTTTGGTTTTTTTTTATTTTTTTTCTTGAAATCAAACTTTCTAAGTGATCATTGCCTGACAGAATGCAAGAGAAATGACTTATTCATTGATCCCCTATTTTTAACATTCTTAAATTGATCACCCTAAACATGTTGGTAATGTGACGGTTTCTATCGAGTGAGTAACCAGACCTCTCGATATCATTCTTTTGCGTCTTGACTTGTCTGGCACAAGTAGTGCATTGAATATTAAACTTGAACCCCCCACCCTGTACAAAACTGCTGACTGGCCATGTATTCATTATGTGTACAGGCTGAACCAGAAATGTTCGCAGGGAGGGGCTGAATATCTAAATATTTACTCGTTTCAATGTCAAGAAAGACATTTTTTAAAAAATTACCCTCGAAATAGGTATTTGGTGTGTGTGGGGGGGTCAATTTGCAATCAAAGTTTATCCAAAATTGATCCCTCAGTTCATGTCCAGGAGAATTCATGATTGTTTTTTTGGTTTTTTCAAATGAGACTTTTCTAGTGATCACTGCCCTGCAAAAGATGGAAAAACCAATTTATTGGTCTTTTTCCGTCACCTAATTGATCACCCAACCCAACACAGTATGCTGTCAAAATACGTTAATAATGTGACAGTTTCTGCTGAGTGAATTACAAGACCCGTAATAACCAAAAGTCGGACAAGAAGTGCTTGAGTAGAAGTAAGAGGGTAATTTACCCCTCGCCTCCAGGAAGGGGTGAGATTTGGTGAAGTAAAAGCCTAACATTATTGTCTTGTCTTCTCAAACCTGATGCTAAATCTTTCATGTTATTGAGTTGAACTGCTGTCTGACCTGAGAGAGAAAAAGATAGATAAAGTGACGAAGACGAAATAAAGTGATCAAAACCAGTCTCTTTTATTTGATTATTACAATAGCTATAGAATTGTTACTTTGAGAGAAGAAGGCCACTACTTTGAAATAACAGCTGATGACTTAGCAAGTCATGGTAAGGTAGAAATCGTGTCGGGAACCTCGAAAAGTAAAAAAAATGATAATAATAATAATTGAGGAAGATGTGGAACATGAAAGCCAGGGTAGTACCGGTCATAGTGGGCGCACTAGGAACTGTCCCCAAAACGCTGAGGGTGAGACTGGAAGAGATCAGGATTAGGGGAAGGATTGAGACTGTACAGACCACAGCACTACAGGGAACTGTACGGATAGTGAGGAAAGTGCTAGAAATGTAAGGACTGCAACGCTAACTGTCAATAGTGACCCAACAGAGGATGGGAAATGAAAGCGGAAACTCAAATTGTAGCACTGACATGATAGGCGAAAGAGAGAGGAGACGTTAGCTGAAGACCTGAGGAGACTTATTGTCACTCAGCCTTCAGCAATAACCACTTGGCAACCGGTGTGAAACTGTAAATTACAGTATTACTGCAACCTATGGGTACTAGGAGAGGAGGGCTGGAGACTTGAGGAGACTTGCTGTCACTCAAACTCCAGCAGTTACCACCTGGCAACTGGTGTGAGATTGCAAATAATAATGATAACGATAATAATGATAATAATAATAATAATAGAAATAAAATTATGAAGACAAAAAAGAAGAAGGTGAAAAGTTGAATGTGTCTGATCCTTGCCAGTGAGCTGAAAAAGTTTGGGGTGACGGTAGTGCCAATAGCAGTCTGAACTCAGTCTCGAAAGAACCTTGCCGCAGAACCAAAACGTTGGAGGAACAAAGAATCCGGGGATGAGCTGAGGCCATCCAGCTGACAGCACTACCAAAGTTGAATAGAATTCTGAGAAGAGTTCTTGAGTATTGAGCGGACTCGTTGCTAATTGATCTCCAATGAGAGCAAACAGTCACAAGTCACAAAGCCAACGAATATATGAAATCGCAGGTCCATTTCTCGAATGAACAAAGGATGGACTCCAATGTATTGACCGGCCAATTAGGAAATTCCACACCAAAGATGGACTGTGAATGAACAGAAGAGAAGTCGGCAGAGGACTCAGCAGCATAGAAAAATGTTTTTAAAAGGCGAACACAGGATTAGAAAGTAGGCAAATGCAAACAAAGAAAGAATACAAATAGCTTGAAGCAAGTGACATCAAAATGTGGCAATTTTTCTTTTAAACAAAAGCTTTTTAAAAAATACAAACTAGTTTTTTTTAATATAATATTTCCTGCTTGATTATTCGTACTTACCATTAGATACTGGAAATCTTCACAAATTTTAAAAGTCTTTTGATTTAAAGAGCCAAAACCTGTTTTTTTCGAAGTTACTTATACCGAAAATTTTTTTCAAGTTCACCGAGAATTATTTTTTGAATATCTTTTTAATCATTTATTGATTAATTCTGATTCCAAGTTTACAAAGCAATGTAGATAATGAATGGTCACTATTGAATAAATAATCTTGAAAAAAAAAAACTATATTGTCCTTCAATTCAACGAAAAAGCTTTTATCTCAATAATGAAAAAATGTAATCATTTCATTTTTACTTTTCCATATTTTAATATACTATGAGTTTTATGTCGGAAATAAACACATAACAATGAAAATCAAAACTGCTAAACTGGAGAAAATAGACAGCTGCATCTATGTAGGACCACAAATCTACATGAAATTTTCGAAAGAAGAAGTCGAGCGAAAAATCACTCTACAATGACAACCTCGAGCAAGCCCGAACTTTAAGAATGTTCAAAAACAAGAAAATGCCATTAGTCCTAAAAAGAAGAGTTTACAACCAATGTATCCTCCCGATAGTCACTGATGGAGCTGAAAAATGGAACCTAACCAAAAGTCAGACCTGCCAACTGAGAACCATACAACGACCACATGCAAAAATCATGCTAAACCTCAAGTAGAGAGATTACAAGACACCACAATATATGAGCGAAAGAACAGGAGTCAAAGACATCGTAGAATCCATCAAAAACTCAGATAGTAATGGACTGGTCACGTTGCAAGAATGTCAGACGACTGATAGACATCAGAACTCACAGTATAGATCACCAGACATCACATACAAAGGCTGACAGAATACAAAATAGAGAGACGAACTAGACAAGTTCAGAAATTATTGGCTCCATGACACATACAATAGAGAAGTCTGGCGAATCCTGGAGAAGATCTTTCTCCAACGACGGACGATAAACGTATGATGATGATGATAATGATGATGATAAATTGTGCCTTTGATACCAGTTTACAAGCTTTCTCCCCGTTTGTACAGATGTTATGCCCTTTGGAGAAATATTACGAAAGGAGAAGTTTTTTGGCTGTTTTTTTTTTGACAAACATTTCACTAAGAATCAAGACGTCATTATTTTAGATTGTAGTAAATAAATGTCTTTGTGAACGTGTAATTATAAAATATCTTTAATTGATTTCTTTCCTAGACAGGAAGGAACCATAGTTATGACTTTTTTCCCAACGATATTTTTTCCTTCCGAACATTTCCTACGTCTCAGAATTCTGTCAAGGAGGTTTTCACTGTAACTTTCTTTATTCAGTCACCAATTTAAACCGAACCGTTAAGGTTAGTGTTCACAGAAGAAATTGAAGTATGTATTGCAATTCAACATGTGAACATATCCTACACTTTGATTCTAGCAACCGTATACCGTAATCCTAAGCTGTCAGCGTACAAGGATAATCCCATCCTAGACAGAAATACTAATCCATACGTAAATAATCTCTCCATTTTTGACGGGTGCTGTGTTAGTATATATATATATATATATATATATATATATATATATATATATATATATATATATATATATATATATATATATTGTGTGTGTGTGTGTGTTCGAAACCTATATTAACTTGTTTTGTGTGTGACGGTCGACGAGTAAACTTTGGAGACAGCAAGTAAGGAGGGTCACTGAAATTAGAGTTAAGGGGCATTGCTTTATACTCCCGTCGCACATTACTACGTAGCACCGCTTTGTCTCCTTCTATGCCAGCCGTCTTTCCTACCCCTCCAACTTCACCCTGGGCTGTGTTAGGAGGATCCTGGCTCTGGGAGCTTGGGCCAGAAATTAACAATCAATACCGCGTTTTGCCCTACCGTATCGATTTGGACAGAGAAGGAAATTGGCGCTGTCGTGTTAGGGTCGGCGATGGAGTTCAGCGTCGACGGCACGGGGTGTGGTAGCGAATGGTGCTCTGTGGTGACGCAAATGAAAGTCGACCCGAAGAGGTCAGTCTCCCGTTTGCCAAATTGCAATATATATTTAGCTGTGGCCCGTGCAAACTTCGTAAAGCCCCTGGACTCCGCAGACGAATTGTAATCTGAGGTTGAAAGGAAAGGTAAGATGGAAGTTGAGGGGAGGGGGGGTGAAATTGCAAAAAAAAAAATGGAGACAGAAGAAAACTACAAGAGGACGAGAGATCGTGGGGAGGGGGTGGAAACAGAAAAAATGATAGTATATAAAGAGGAAGGAGAATGAGATAATTAATCTCATAGATTCCCAACTATTGGCACAAAGTGAGAAAGAGGAAAAGTGAGGCAGATAGAAATGGAGGCAGAATCTAGCGGTACATAGATAGAAGAATGGAAGATAGGAGGTGGATATCAAGAGAGAGGGAGAGAGAGAGAGAAAGGATGAAAACAGAGAGAGAAAGAGAGAGATAAGCAAGAAGCGAGACAAAAAAAGAGAGTGAACTAGAGTAGTATCTGAGGTCTGTCCGGAACTTATCATGTCATTTTGAATATATTGAGAACCGGTTCCAGGGCTTCATACAACCTTGCAATCAATCAGAGGAGATTTTACTGGGCATTTGTGTAGAGTTACTCTCCCATGGAATTATTCAGTCGGGATTGAGATGCCATGGGTGAACCTGTGTACTGGAAAACCATTGCATTTCTACTGACTGTGCGTGTAAATCAATGAATATGCTTCAAAAGTTTTCAAACTCTCATGCCTCTAAACCCCAATACCTATCAGATTCGACACACAGTGAATTTTGGTTCTTCTAAAAGCTAAATTCACCGTCGAAGGCAGAAGGTTCAGACCATGGACGGGAAAACAGATGGTGATCTTAAAAGTGGACCAGAGAAACTTTTAAAAAGTGACAGAGATAATTGTGTGAGTTTTTTTATGGGGAGTTCTTTGAAAAGATCTTGGACGCTATTGACCTAGGTAGGCTATTTCTTCAGCCGATTTTAAACCAGAGTCTTTTAGGACATACTTTGAATTGTAAACAATAAATCGAATTGATTTTAACAGAGGGAAAAAGAAAGTGTGAGAGAGAGAGAAAAGAAGAGAGTATGGAGCGTATATGGAGGAAATTGACAGAGAGAAAGAGAGAGAGAGAAAGAGAGAGGGAGAGAGACAGAATGAAAGAAAAAGAGACAGAGTGGCAGAGAGAGGGCAACCGTTCCTGCCCGGTCATCACTTGCCTTGATGTGCTCCACTAGTGATTACCCAAACCCAGACCCAACCTAAAACCATCACCAAGAAAACACAATACATTGGCATCTATAATGTCAGAACACTCTCAACAGACATGCACCTAACTGTTCTTTACAATCAAATCAAGAACAACAAGCGGGACATAATAGGTATTAGCTACACGAGGAGACCATGAGAAGAACTGATCGAATTAAAGAGCAAACATCTTCTTTACAACCACGGGAAGGAGAAAGCAAAACAAAAAAGAGTAGGCCTTCTTATCAATAAGGAACTAAGACGATGTTGTTAGCTTCAAAACTGTCTCTTGTCGTATAACCCAAGTCACCATATAACATTCAAAGAAGTACAAATTGGATATCATCCAGGTCTACGCTCCCATTTTGCAGTCAACTAGAGAGAAAATAGATATCTTGAACGATGACTTGGATTCTCTACTCCAAGATACCAGAAAATACTCAAATGTCATAATGGAATACTTTAACGCGAAGGTAAAACGAAGGAAATGAACGCTACACTGACAAGTTCGGATGTAAAGCACAAAACAAGATAGGTGAAAACCTTGTGAAATTTGCAACTGCAAAGGGATTCAAGATCATGAACACCTTTTTCGAGAAAAAAGAAACAAGAAAAAAAAAAGGACTTGCAAAAGCCTCAACCATGAAACCAAGAACCAAATAAACGAGCCTAGCGGGCAAAAGCGACACTGTCAAAAAAATCCAGGTCCTAAAAAAAGTCAACGTAAGAAGCGACCGCGGAATGGTAAAATGTAACCATCCAATCCCCACTGAACGCAAGGAAATGTTTCACACCAAACTACAGCTAAAAGAACTCACTTGATCCTTCAAGCTTGAACTGAATAACAGATATAAACTTCTTACCAAACTAGAAAACAACCACACCAATATTAACGAATTTAACTACAAAATGACAGCTTGTGTAATCAAAGTCATCTCTACGTTTAAAAGAAGAATATACAAACAATCAGTAAAATCTCAGAATAAACCAAAACTCACGAGGGAAAATGGAAGAAAATCCTAAGCTGTTGACAACAACAACTGAGAAAATTGAAGCCACCAAACCAAATAAAACCATCCAAAAGAAAGGAAGACAAGGCAAAAGAAGATACTCGACAGCAATCATCGAAACATTTTTCAAAATAGGCCTTGGCTTCAAACCAATTAACAAATTTCTTAATACAGGACAGGAACAAATAACAAGTGTACCCGAGGAAAATGGAGAGCTAACAACAGACAGGAATCAGATCGTCGAACTTCCAAAGAATTCCACCAAAACCTGTGTTCATCCAAATAAAGACTACCAAACAACAGCTGGAGGGTGCAAAACATAAGCAATCAGTTCGAGTTTCTCCCAGAAGTTACGCCAAAGGAAGTGAAACAAGCCAATCAGAAAAAAATGAAGAAACGCCCTTGGACCATATAACATCACCATCGACCTATTAAAAAAAGATGGTAAATTTATCACTGGGAAACTAGCCACATAATTCAACTCATATCTGAAAACAAAGTAAAATCCCAGATATTGGAACACTTCAACCATAATGCTGTCACATAAAAAAAAGGGAACCCTGAAGACCTCAGCAACTGCAGACCAAAAGGTTTACTCAACTGCATCCACAAACTTTTCACCAAAGTTATCACTAACCGAATTACCAAAACGAGACGAAAACCAACCACAGGAACCGACTGGCTTTAGAAGACGCTACTCAACCATGGGCCATCTGAAATCGATAAATCAACTAAAAGAGGAAATAGCAGGAAATAAATTATAAACAACTGATTATCCCAACGGAAGGAAATGTACACATAGCACCATAATGACAAAGTATGTGCAAAATCTAGAAAGATATTGAAGAAAATTGCATAAATTACGTTGACAAATATTAGGGAATAAGTGACTGAAGTGATACAAAAATCTCTAGAAAAAAACGTTTTTTTTAATGTGTTTAGTATTCAAAGCTGTGAAGCTTCCCAGACTATATATATATACGTGTGTGTGTATGTGTATGTGCTTGTGTGTGTTTGTTGCTAGATAGATCCATAGATAGATGAATGAATATTAACAAAGGAAATAGATGAGGGAAGACAGAGATAGATAAATAAACGGATAGGAAAATATCCAGATAGTTTAATAAATAGATTGACAACTTATCTATATGAGTTTGAACAGAACAGGTTCAGATTGAATGATAAATAGATAGATAAGTAGAAACAGAAATGAAATCGCAGATATCTCTTTGTGGCTAGAATCGTTGATCCATGTTAAAAAGCTCAAAATTGAATGTTGATTTTTGAGATTGTAATCGTTGAGGATTGTAATCCTAGAAATCCAATTCCTTTTCATTTGATATCTGCCAGACAAAACTACGCTTAGTAAATAGGAATATTAGTTAACCCCTTGCCGTCAAGAAATTTTGCAGTAACAATCTTATGCCATTCCAAAGAGGATTATGTATCACCTCAGCCCATACATGCTGTTTTTTTTACCTCGTGAATAAAGTGGTTGTGGTTAAGTTACTTTAATTAATGAAATACTAACAGAATGGTTTGAATTAAAAACTTATGATAGACTCGACTGGTCGGTCTCTTCTTGGGGTGACCGATTAAAACGTTGGAGGTTTCATCGATAAATAACTTATTTTTCTTGCCTTTTTCGTGCTGTGATCAATAAAAAGTAGAACAAAACAAAACACAAAACAACAATAACAACAACAAAAAGTAAGTATGAACGTTATTAAACACGAACAAAAGGACTTGTTTTGCATAAAATTTTCATTGTCATTTGACCCTGCAATAAAAAACCTATCCATGGTTGGGGGTCATTTTTCGAGAAATAAAGAAAAAAAAAAGAAAAAAATTAATAAAACATTTTCTGTACTCACATAAGCAACATTTCAAGTCTTTACTGTGCACGGTTAGAGCTTGCAAAATCCGTGAATGAATCACTTGGCTTAGACAACGTGAATAGAATAAACAATTAAAGAAAAATTGGGCTGCTGCAGGAATCAAACTTGTGACCATTGAGCTTAACAGCCAACTGTAATGCAAGAAGTCCCATTTTCTTTAATTATTTTTCATATTTACGTTGTCTTGCCCAAATGATACATCCACTCTGTAATAACGGGGGGATCATTTCAAATAATACTTTCAGTATGATATAATGCAATTTATAATTTTTCCCCGGATCTCATATCCATTTGTTTGTAACATATATATATATATATGCGTTTTTTTTCAATCTATTTAATCTGACATACTGTTATTATATGGCGAATGCATCAGTTGGCATAGACAAAGTAAATGAAATGATTTGAGAAATGGCCAGATCAATGTCCAAATCGCCTTTTTTTTCTAATATATGTTTTCAAAATCCCCAAAACAGTTACATGGTAAAGAATTGATGATCCCAATAAGAGACACTTTATACATTGTACAATGATAACTAAGTACAGAGGAAACAAAGAAAAAAATAACAGGAGAAAATTACATAAATTACATCGGCAGATATTAGGAAATGGGCGACTGAAGTGACACAAAAATCATTTGAAAAAGTTTTTTAATGTTTAGTGCTTAAAGCTTTAGAGCTTTATAGAATATATATATATATATATATATATATATATATATATATATATATATATATATATATATATATTGTACGGACTTTGACTTTTTTTTAGATTAGATTCATGGGCTGGACTACTACATGCATACTACTTTCGAGGTGCTGAAATTCACACTACAATTCAAAATATCATATCAATAGGCTGACACCTAAATGGTCTCTAGACAAATAAAAAAATATGAATTACAGTAATGATAGCGACGTTTCTACGCATCAAAACACACGCTCTACTGACACAACACATAAATAAGGCTGCATAGCTTTTAAAAACATCATGATTAATCTGGATTTGCTATTACCTTCAGCGTAACTTTGAGGTATTTTTTATTTATCCTAACCTCAAATATGATTATGATCCATTGGCAACTATTAAACAGTAAGAAAAAGAGCAAGCCCATAGCTGGTATGCCAAATGCTTTCATTTCACTTATTTTCTCTCGGTTATAGCTTCATGTTCAGCCTCACTTTGTTTGGACGAAACTTACCTGGCATTTGACGGTCATTTTGACTGATCATCGTAAAAGAGAGAAATCGCCAAAAGCCACTTGTTCAATCGAATCTTGCATGAATGCAGGAGGTAATCAAAATTATGTTATGCCATGAAACAAAGCGTTAATGCAAAAATAGATCAGTAGTAATTCATGAAAAAATATTTTAACGATATAAAACATATAGTTTTGATATATCATTAATGTATTTCAGCCTAGCTGTCTTGCTATCCATAGCTGTTTACAACTGCAAGCAGTTGACTCATTTGTGTCATCATGATTTTAAGTTAACTAAATGTACTGTAACTAATGTTACTGACCATTTAGAGATTCGGTAATTATTATGGGGTATCGATATATACTTATCGTATCAACTTATATGAGAAATGATTATATCTGTACTTACCCAGTATTGATATAATCTTAATTCTAGCTGAGTTGCTATCTGGGACTATTTACACGATCAGCAAGGTAAACAAAGAAGAAATTAAACATTTCTTAAGAAATACACATCACCACTGGATTCAAGAGTAATGGTTTATCTAGATAATGCTGGTCAATGTTAAATGTAACTACAGGTACTTTTAATAGAAACACAACCGTATTTATGATTTCTCAAGTCAGGCATTTAGTGGGACGTGCGTTTTTATTCGTACATCAAAATAATATATATAGTAGCGTAGAAAAATTGATTTCTTTATTGTAATATTCATATTCACAAATCTCGGTCTGTTGTCCGTGAAGAACTATGTTTGTGTATCACATAGGATTGCTTTTTACACGAGTATATATATAATGTGGCAGCAAATTTTCTTTAATATTTCTCTAATTAAAGATGACAGGCAAGGAGCATCTCATAATAATCTTTTCTTGTTTTCGTGCAAGTTAACGGATCTTTAGTTTCAATGATACAGCGATCGTACAAATGATAAAGCGCTTTTGGTAGCACTGTCTGACATTTTCGATATTAAAGTGGAGTTGTACTGTTCAGTATCATTATAGAATTGTATATCATTCAAAAGAACGTTTGGAATTTGAAGGAAAATTGGACAGTCGCGTTTAGTCCTTTGCCCTCAGTATGAGGAAGTTGAGATTTTACATGAATCGACGAAATTCAATTTTGTAATAACTTTTTAGAAAATCAACCAATAATAATAATTAAATGTCATCTTGTACAGACATTCATTTCAAGTAACTTCTTTTACATTTACAACTGACTCCCGAAAATTGCTCTGAAAAACGTTATATGCAAATCGTCAGGGAATTTTTACTGAGATTTTAATGCAATGCAGTTCAAGCCAACAACGTAGAAGTGAAACACACCAAACTGTCCATATACACTTCATTTGATACAGCATTTTTTCTTCTGGAAACAAAACAAGAATTATCCGATTAGTAAATTTATGTAAAATGTTTTAGTGTTGGAAATGAGGAAGATTTCGTTGGTCATGCACAAAGATTTATATCAGAAAGAAAAATATTTCTAGTAAATACGTCTCCATAGTGCCATTTCTTGGTGTGTTTATTTCGTAATCGATTGATTTGTGGTCTTAATCCACCCAGACACTACTTTTTAAAAAAATAATAGTCGTTATAGTTCAGGACGTCGTGCATACATGATAATATTGAAGAAAACAGGACCAATAATCAAAAATTGTACTTGCACATTACGTTAATACAATTGCAAAAACTTGGAAAGTATTGAAGTATTGAATGAAATGCACAAGAATAGTTTAACATGAGAAAAAGTGTCAATGCAGAGGATCAGAGGAAGGAATAAGGTAGAAAGAAAAGAAACAGAAAGGGAGGGAGGAAGGAATAAAGAAGAAAAATGAAAGGGAAATAAGGAAGGAAAGGGGGAAGGAGGAATAAATGAATGAATCAGGAAGAAAAAAAAGAGAGAAATAGGAATCATGAAGTAGGAATGAAGACGGAGAAAATCAGGAAAAAAAGGAAGAAAAGAAGGAAAGAAAGAAAAAAGCCAAGAAACAGGGAGAGAGGAACGAAGGAACGAGGGAAGGAAGAATTATGCGAAGGAAGGAAGAAAGGTGTGAATAGATAAGTAAATAGAAGAAAAGAAAGAAAGAAAAAAGGAAACAAGGAAATAAAAGGGGGACAGTTAGGAGGGAAGGAAGATTTGAAGAAGTAAAGAAAATGTGGAATGAATGAAGGACAAATGAGAATAGAAAAAAAGAAACAAAGAAAAGAAAGTGAAGGAACATAAGAGCAGAGAGAAATAGAAAAATTGATGATAAAGAAAGAAAGAAAGAAAAATAAAGAAAGAAAAGAAAGATGAAAAGAAAGGAAGGAGGAGGGAGAAAAGTGAAACAACAAAATGAAAGGAAAGGAAAAAAGTTTGGAGGAGAGGAGAAAGAGGAGAGTAAAGAAAGAGGGAAAGAATGAGAGCAAGGGAAAACGAAAGAAAGAAAGAATGAATGAAAAAAAAAAGGAAATTAAAGAAGGAAAGAAAGAAGGCAGTGGGTCAAGTGAAGATTGAAAATTGGATAAATGAGCAATCGAATGCCCTAAGAGAAGACGGAAATCTGACGGGAAAAAAGACGGAAGAGAGATCAAGCAAACAAAAGAGAGAGAGAGAGAGAGAGAGAGAGAGAGAGAGAGAGGTGGGCGTAAAAGCAAGTATAATTGGGAGAAGTTAAAGAGCGGCCTGGTGGTGTGTTGGAGCTGAACATGAAAGTAACCATCTAGATAAGAAAAACAAAAGATTGATTCGCAGCGTTTTTGGTTTTTTTCTGCTTGTTTACACCGAACTTCTTGATGTTTGTGGCGATTAAATGAACTTCAATAATTGTCAATAGGTTTCTGTACTGATTGGAGCAGAATTGTGAAGTCAATGCGCAAATCCAACTCTAACAACGGATAAATATAACGATTGAACTGAAGAATATCAGGAGACCGGACACAGAGAAGTGTCTTGAGAGACCCGAGAAGAAAACAAAAACAAAAAACAATGAATACAAGCCAAACAGGCTAGGAAGTCACTCAATAGATACCGTCACAAGACCAACATCTGTTGGCAGTATGATGTCTTATGGGGTGATCAATTAAAATTTAATAGCTTTTTCTTATGAACATCTGCTATGTGGGATAAAATCTTTTCTAAATCTTTTCCGCGATAATCTTGACACATTCAAATCCGGAGTGAACAATTGCTTTGCTTAATGCTGATCGTTTTATAATAAGAGGCTTGGTCTGACCGTCCGTTCGTCTATCTATCCCAATAGTAATTCTTGGCAGTTTTGAGTCAAATTTACTTGAATATAGCTAGAAAAGTTTCCCTTAGTGAGATGATTCTTACCAAGAAAAAAAAAATTCATGCTAATTTCCTGTTACGCGATCTGGCAATGATGAAGTTTGAACTCTAGATTTGAAAATCGATTTTTCCAGCCGTTTTGAGTCAGATTTACTTGGAATTTGACAGAAAGATGCCCCATGATAGGAAATTTTCTACCTGAGGTTATCCCATATTCAGGGTCATACGGCAAGTATCTGAGCAACCTCAGATTTGCAGACGACATTGCCCTTTTCGCAGAGAACCTACACGACCTCCAACTATCGATAGATGAACTAAATGAAGAGAGCAAGAAAGTCGGCTTACACATGAACTTTAGCAAGACAAAGATCACGTGCAACAACGACATTGGAGATAAAAACACTAAGATCGAAATCGAGGACACAGAACTGGAGGATGTAGACCATTACATCTACCTAGGACAACGAATCTCCACGAGACCCTCGAAAGAAAGAGAAATCAAGCGAAGAATCACACTACGATGGCAAGCCTTTGGTAGAGCTAGCTCAACCCTCAAAAATAAGAAGATCCCATTAATCCTAAAGAGAAGGGTGTATAACCAATGCATCCTCCCAATAGTCACTTATGGAACTGAAACATGGAACCTAACCAAGAGACAGACCCGTAAATTAAGAACCATGCAACGTGCACACGAAAGAATATTCTGGTCCTCACACAGAGAGAGCACAAGACAGCACAGTATATCTGAAAAAAAGACAAGAGTCAGAGACATCATAGAATCCATGAAAAATCTCAAATGGCGGTGGGCTGGCCATGTTGCAAGAATGGCAGACAACCGATAGACATCACGACTCACAACATGGATCCCCCGAGATCACATGTGCAACTGAGGCCGGCAGAATATTAGATGGAGAGACGAGCTAGACAAGTTCAGAAAGTACTGGCTCTGCGACGCCCATGATAGAGAAGGGTGGCAAATCCTGGGGAAGGTCTATGTCCAACGACGGACGTTAAAAGACTGATGTTGATGATGATGTAACTTTATAGAGGACGCCTCGATGAACTTGTGGTTCTCGTTTCTAGATTCTCTTATTGCTTTTCACTTATTAGTATTTCTAGGACATTTTTAACTCTGCTATTGCATTTTTAGTCATTTCTAATCTTTGCTTTAGACATTTCATGTTTTAGTGTCTCCATCTTGACAAATCCTAAGTTATTTTAAGATTAATACTTTTCCTAGTCCCAGTTTCGTGGTATGGTAACTTTTTACTTACCATTCGACGTGAAAAGTGATTGAAAGGCCTCACCCAGGGAGAGTGAAATTGAACAGAACAAAGCAAAAGAGTAGGAAAAGTTGTGATCAAATAATGTTATTTCTCTCACCTTTTGTAGGATGCTAAAAATCTTGACTTTCGACGAAAAAAAAGAGAGTGAAAACAGGGACTAAAGTGACCAGTTTAGCATAGATATACATTGCAAATTGAATTCCCCACTAAAAACCAATTTTGTGAAGGAATTTTGGAAAAAGACAAACGTTTTCTCCAGATACAATTACAAGTGGATAATGAAAATTATAGTCCTCCAGTGTCTTTGCTGCAACGGATACACGAGATATATACTTACATAACTAGCTAGACCATCTTAAAAATTGAAGAAACTTGAGTTGACAGTTTTGGTGGATGGTTTTCAAAAGGTTGATGCCGAACTTCCTATTGTCATCATTTGCAAGACGTTACAGGAGATCATTAATGATGTTATAACGAGATTTAAAAAAAAGACTTTCTCCTGCGGGGTTACTCAGTTGGCAAACAAGTGAATGTGTGTACTGTGTGAACGTCATATTCACAAAGACTTTGTCTGTCAATTCCTTGGATTTATTTCGGAAAAAAATAATCTAATTTGTAAGTGTCCGGGTGCTCCTGTCCTAACAATCAAGATTCAGCTCCTTGGGACTTCCTGATTTACCCAAAGAGCTTCTGGACCATGGGCAAGATTGGGGGAAACGCGCTGAGGCAGCTGATGGCAATCCTAAAATAATACTTTACAGAAAGCCAGCATTAGGTGAACGCATACACAAGTATATATTTGATTTTGCCATCCATTTGGGGGAATTTTACTAACTTTGGGAAGATGTGTGTGCAACGACGGATGTTCAGGGGTTCTTGTTGCTGCTGCTGCTGCTGATGATGATGATGATGATGATGTACACGAGTAAGTAATATTGTGATTCATTCTCTTTAAATGGAAGGGGGCTCAAGTTTTGGCATTTGGGTTTTTTTACATCATCTTATTGAAAAATCGATTCCCTTCTGAAAGGTATATAGAAATAAAGCATTTGAGACAGTTATCTCTTGCCTAGTACCGTTCATGTAAGGTGAATAAAATATTGTCAGACGCTGGCGTTTTTACAGAAATGTGCTGCCAAGACTTTTCTGAAAGTACTGTTTTTTTAAATTTATTTTTCTTTTGAATATTTTGGGAAATATTCAAAATTTTGGTTCTTACAAGTCGACAGAAACAAAGTATCGAAATTCAAGCCCAACAAAAAAAGAGATGGAAATCAACATTCTCCTGAATTTTGCATTGTCACGTGGCTACCATTGGAATATTCCATTCACTACCATCATCGGGAAATTCTGTATACCATAACCACATTTTTTGTAGTACACCTGAAGAATAACGTAGAATGAATCGGACATGACGTCGTGTCAACAATACAAACAACAAGAAGTTCAAACGTCCGGAAAGAAAAACTTTTTGAGAGCTTTCAACATTTCAGTCTAAATGGAAAAAAATTGCTTTTGAAAGGATTAAAATAAAACTCACATCAGTTAATAATTGAACAACCGTAGCGTCTAAACTTGAATTCATGTAAAAAAAAAATCCATCAGAAAATAAATATGGTCTGAATAAATTCTGTTTATGACATCAATGCCTTTCCCAATGGGAATGAACAAAGCAAAGAAAACATCCAGAAACATCTTGATTCTGGAGAACGTATATGTTTCTAAATAAGTTCCCAAAAGATTGAAAAAGTTTCTATAAAAAAATGGAACACCCTTAAAAGGGTTCTTGTGTGAGGCTGTTGCCAATTTTCAAGACTGTAGACAAAACAGTGTGGCTAGGCATGATGGAACAGACAAAAACACGCACGTGTAAACAAAGATAGAACCCATCGTAACATTTCATGAATGTTTTGAACCTCAGTTGCCACTTTTGCTGGTCCACAGTAGTTCGAAAGAAGTTTATAACCCCAGTGGCCACTTTGGTGGTTACGGTGGTTGAATGAACGTTTTGAACCCCAGTGGCCACTTTTGGTGGTTACTTTGTTTTGATGAATGTTTTGAACCCAAGGCACCACTTTTGGTGGTTACTTTGGTTCGATGGATGTTTTGAACCTTAGTCGCCAACTTTGATGGTTACGGTAGCTCAATATATTTTTTGAACCCAAGGCACCTCTTTTGGTGGTTACGGTGGTTTGATGAATGTTTTGGACCCAGGGTGCCACTTTTGGTGGTTACGGTGGTTCGATGAATGGTTTGGACCCAGGGCGCCACTTTTGGTGGTTACGGTGGTTCGATGAATGTTTTGAACCCAGGGCGCCACCAATGGTGGTTACGGTGGTTTGATGAATGTTTTGGACCCAGGGCGCCACTTTTGGTGGTTACGGTGGTTTGATGAATGTTTTGAACCCAAGGCGTCACTTTTGGTGGTTACAGTGGTTTGATGAATGTTTTAACCCAGGGTGCCACTTTTGGTGGTTACGGTGGTTTGCTGAATGTTTTGAACCCAGGGCGCCACTTTTGGTGGTTACGGTGGTTCAATGAATGTTTTGAACCCTGGGTGCCACTTTTGGTGGTTACGGTAGTTTGCTGGATGTTTTGAACCCAGGGCGCCACTTTTGGTGGTTCAATGAATGTTTTTAGCCCCAGTGGCCACTTTTTGTGACTTGGACATCTTGTACTTTGACAGGAAAAATAATGATGCCAAGAATTGTGTCTGTGCTTGTGTGTATAATGCATGTGTTCGTAGGTGAATATGGCCAATTATATATATATATATATATATATATATATATATATATATATATATATATATATATATATGTATGCGTGTGTTTGCATATAAAATCAGTTGCATTCTCAAATTAATAAAACATTCGTAGGATTAACATATTTATTTATTCACGCACACGGATAAATGGATGACAGACCTTCCTGTTGTTTTCGACGTATGACGTCCAAACAATCAAATTACTACACAATCCACATGTGATTTGTTTACAGTGATAAAGGCTTGTGTGAATCAGCAGCACTTTTGGATGAGCTGATAACAAATGAATGGTGCTCAGTATGCCACAGAATTTCTGAACACTGGTTATCTATCTATTATCTATCTATCTATATATATCCAAGTATAGTACAATTATATCTAATTATGTGTAAAACGTGAAATCACGGAAGAAATTACGTAAAGAACAATAACAGGTAGTTTAAAACATTTTATGATATATATATATATCTATATCTATATCTCTCTCTCTCTCTCTCTCTCTCTATATATATATATATATATATATATATATACAAATTAGGAATATAATATGATATCCAGTGCGTAATGGGTTCACACCATAAAGTGCTCAATACATTCAACATTAAACTTTGAGTTGAGTTAGAGTACAAATTTGCATATGATTATGTGGAAGATTCCATGCACTAAATTGTTTATGTTTCTGCCCTGTTTGGGCTTCTTCCTTTGCCTGAAGAGGTAAAAAAAGACTGAAACATACACGTGTCCGCGTAGCAAATCCTTCACACCATCATATATATATGAATGTTCATGTATACTTTCATTTTTTGGGGGGTTGATGGAGCATATTGAAACAGGTGTACACAGAATGATACATTCACTGTCTGATCGCAGATAATCATTTCAAATCGATTTTCATAGTAATATAACGCCTTTATAATCATCAGATTATCTATCCGTTTTCTACCGGATTATTTTTGCGCTGAGAAACAAATGGAGCAGATATGAACAATGAATCAACAATGAGAATTTGGAGTTGAAGCAATTTTGGGGGCAACATGGAACTTAACCAAGAGACAGACCCACAAACTGAGAAGCATGCAATACGTAAACAAAAAAATCATGCTCAGCATCACATGGAGAGATTACAAGACGGGTCTGAATATCAGGAAGAAAACAGGAGTCCGAAATATCATAGAATCTATCAGGAAACTTCAATGGCAATTAGCTGGTCATGTTTCAAGAATGGCGGAAAGCAGATGGACATCACGACCAAAAAATGAATCCCCAGAGATCACATGCAAAACCGAAGCCTTCAGAATACAAGATCGAGAGACAAACTAAGCAAAATCAGAAAGTACTGGCCCCACAACAACCACAATAGAAAGATGTGGCAAATCCTGGGTAAAATCTATGTCCAACGACAGACGATTAGAGACTGATAATGATGATTACCAGCTGCTGTTTAGGTTAATGGTTACAGCAATGCTACGTTTGAACGGGTACCTTAACAGTCGAGGTTCGATTACCGCAACAGTCACATTTTCTTTTCTTTTTATTCTATTTACGCTGTCTAAGACAAATGATACTTTGCTGTTTTATAACGGGAGATCATTTCGAATAGAGTTTCGAAGTAATATGAAATATATATCTATATACATAAATATATATATATATATATATATATATATATATATATATATATATATATATATATGTGTGTGTGTGTGTGTGTGTGTGTATTTATACTACGAATGCATGGGTATAGATCAATATGTCCGTGGCCTGGCAAACTTATTAGCAGACTTTCGATCTGAAACTTCACTTTACTGCATTCGATTGATGTGATTAGTATAGAACTGTTTAGTTCCGAGCACTACCATAGGAGGACACTATGTTGAAAACTAAATATTTGTTGGATTAAAGTAATGCTTCATTTATTTCAAAGCTACGGTTTAATTGATTCACTTACACACACATATATATATATATATATATATATATATATATATATATATATATATATATATATATATATATATTTCAGAAGTTGTCATACATTAGTACACTGGTAAGTTCTGAAATATCCGTATCGATCTTGGCCAATAGCATATGTTTTTATCGCAGAATATTGGCAAGATGACAATAATGTATGACCGGAACATAATCTATATTTAATTACATCACCATTGTTACAAGACAAGAAGATAACAAAAATCAGTCTCCTACCATGGGAGATGCGTTTATTCATTCATATCCATCTATGGAGTTTGTCTCCAGTATCCACCCATTTGACTACAATTGAAGAATGTAGTTCCAAAATGCAATAAGCGCCATTTTGGAAATAGATATGTTTAATTAAATTAGAAATCAAATTTTTGATTTGAAATTCTCAACAGATTTTAGAGAATCAATGAAATTTCTTTCCCATCTACATTTTCTTTTGAAAAATCACACTAGCCTTCTGGAGCCTATTAGAATTCGCAAGAGACTCATCATCATCAGTCTTTTAACGTCCGTCGTTGGACATAGATCTTCCCCAGGATTTGCCACACTTCTCTATCATGGGTGTCGCAGAGTCAGTACTTTCTGATATTGTCCAGCTTGTCTCTCCATCTAATATTCTGCTGGCCTCAGTTGCACATGTGATCTCATGGGATCCATGTTGTGAGTCGTGATGTCTATCGGTTGTCTGCAATTCTTGCAACATGGCCAGCCCACCGCCATTTGAGATTTTCCATGGATTCTATGATGTCTCTGACTCTTGTCTTTTCTCAGATATACTGTGCTGTCTTGTGCTCTCTCTCTGTGAGGACCAGTATTATTTTTTCATGTGCACGTTGCATGGTTCTTAATTTACGGGTCTGTCTCTTGGTTAGGTTCGATGTTTCGGCTCCATAAGTGACGATTGGGAGGATGCATTGGTTATACACCCTTCTCTTTAGGATTAATTGGATCTTCTTATTTTTGAGGGTTGAGCTAGCTCTAACAAAGGCTTGCCATCGTAGTGTCATTCTTCGCTTGTTTTCTTTTTTCTTTCGAAGGTCTCATGGAGATTCGTTGTCCTAGGTAGATGTAGTGGTCTACATTCTCCAGTTCTGTGTCCTCGATTTTGATCTCAGTGTTTTATCCTCGATGTGGTTTGCACGTCAAATCCATAAGTAAAAAGTTTGGCTTTTTTTCACTTTCCTTAAATTTATTCAAAACTTTTTTAGGAATTTATAAACCTATTTATTTCTCTCTTACTTTCTCTGTCTCTGTCCACCTGTCTCTCTTTTATATGTATACATATCGCATGGATGAATCATCGTAACCCACGCATGAACTAAAACTAATTAACTATGAAAGGATCAAATCTTACTCGAAAGATCATCCAAAAAAATAGATCTTATATCTGAAATTATCTAAAAAAAAATACAAGCTCAAGATTTGGGCATGCTTGGTTCCGAAATGACCTTAGTGTCTAATGGGGCACTCATATACATTTGTCATATATATATATATATATATATATATATATATATATATATATATATATATATATATATATGTGGAGAAAAGAGGAGTCCGTGACATCATAGAATCCATTAGTAAACTCAAATGGCAAAGGGCAAGCCATTTTGCAAGAATGACAGACAACCAATGGACATCATGACTCACCACATGGATCTCCAGAAATCACACGCACAACAGAGGCTAACAGAATACAAGTACTGGCTCCTCGATGCCCATGATCGAGAGGTCCAGCGAATCTTGGGGAAGGTCTATGTCCAACGACGGACGTTGAAAGGATGATGATGATGATGATGATGATGATGATTAACTTTTCAAAATCTACTATCATTACATTTTTTACAACCAACTTTCGCTTACCCAAGGTATTTTAATGATACTTTCAGGAAACAATTAATTACACTAGCTGAACCCATAGACATCCCACAGATATCTCTTTCCCCATCCGAATCCCAGTATACTCCACCAAACCTTCCCCTCTCTCATAAAACTAACTAACTCGATTCCATCTCCGTCTCTTTTCATATCCATCGAGTAAAACTACCTAACCTCACTTTTTCCTCTCTTCTCATGAGAAAGCATCATCATCATCATCATCATCATCAGTTTTTTTTAATTATCTGTTGTTAGACATGGATCTTCCCCAGGATTTGCCAAATCTCTCAATCGTGGGTGTCACAGAGCCAATATTTTCTGAACCTGTCCAATTCGTTTTTGTCATCTCATACTTTGCCGACCTCTCGGGATCAATGCAGTGAGTCGTGACGTCCATTGATTGTCTATCTTTCTCACAACATGACCAGCCCATTGCTAATTGAATTTCCTGATGATGTGATGTTGAGCACGATTCTTTCCTGCCTACGTTGTATGGTTTTCAGTTTAAGGGTCATGATAAATGAGGTGATTATCTATGCCGGGAAATAGATGAAAATCGAATACATAGATAAGAAGTTGAAAATCAGATTATGAACCGTGCGAGCGCAAATGCAAACACAACAGTAAATTTTTATTGATATACACAAAGTAAGGGTTCAGTTTAGTGTTCTATTTACATAGTGAATTGAAAAAAAGCAATAAAACATTTTGAAATTTATTTTTATTCTGGAATTTACAAATACTAACTTGTTTTAAACATGGTCCTATAAGACAGCGAAGAATAAATTTCTTTCCGCTTTTGACCCCTTTGAGGGGGATGAAAATCTCTTACCTATTTCGACATATTTAAAGGAAATATTTCCTTTCAACTTTGACACCATGAAATTAAAAAAGTTTTCCCCCTGAACCTGACTCCTAAGACTGTATGAAAAGTTTAATCTGGATAACAACCAATGGAAGGGGTAAAAAATCCCTCCTTGATTCGATTCATAAAAAATTGAAAAATATTCTTCCTTTATTTCGACACCTAAAAGTGGGTAGAAGGATCCTCTTAATTTCGATCGAAGTGGACGAACCCCCCCACCCCATTAATTTTAACACCAAAAAAATGAGGATCCTTATGATCTTTAAAAGAAGGAAAAAAGACCTCCTATATTTTTACTCTTAAAAATGGAAAAATTGCACTTACATTTTGCCCTCTAAAAGTAGAACCGAATCCCCTTCTATTTTGACCTCAAAAAGTGAAAATAAAGAAATTTTCAGATTTTGAGCCTCAAAAGTGGTAAAGAGTGTTCCCCACGATTTTGATAACTATCAGTGGTAAAATATCTCTCTGATTTTGACACCTCCCTAACTATTGGAGAAAAAATATCTCTCTATTTTGATCACTGAAATTTGAAAAAGAGAACTATAACCCAATTATTTTCTCGAAAAGTAGAAAAAAGTATTTCCCTTCCATTTTAATCGGCACAATGGAAAAAAAATCTTCCTCGAATCTGAGATCTGAATGATGGAAAAAAGAATCCCCCATTTTGAGCCGAAAAAATGGGAAAAAAATTTTTCCTAGATTTTGATTCTTAAAAGTAAAAAATAGAGTTTCTTCTCGATTTCAACCTAATTATTTAAAATGAAGTTCTACTCCAATAATCCCAGAGCGCTAGGAGCGCAGCAACAAAGAAATGAATTAATAAACTTGTTAGAGTAAGTCCTAAAAAGGTAATAAAAAACTTTTAAAAAAAACGAAACAAACTCAAGCATTCTCAAAAGGGATCCAGGGGACTACTGATTCCAATGATCAAGCTTGTAAATAAAATAGCATGTCCAGGAGTGCTGGTTCTCACAAACAAATAATCCCGTCAGAATGAGGCTCAAAAATGCTTTTTTCACCATGAACTATTCTAAAAAACATTTTTAGGGAGGGTTCCAGTGGACTATTAATGCTAATGTTCGAGTCAGTTGACAAAACGGTATGGGCTGAAGCGCCTGAACAGACAAACAAGTAAACAAGCACATAAATAAACACATGCACATATATATATATAAAAATGATACAACCCGTCGCTATCATTGATGACTTTGGTTGTTCAAACATTCTATGTCCAGGATGTCATAAACTCATTTGTCATAGAATATATTCGCAGCTGTTGACACTGCAAGGTTTTCATGATTAATCTGAGAGTAATAAAGTAGACATAAAATCTCTAGTAACATGGGAAACTTCTTCCTTTTATTCATTATCTCATCTCAACACCTATTTCCTGACTTTTCTTTTCATATCATATGTCCAGA